>JACXGK010003955.1:0-41308 GCA_016801125.1 Novumbra hubbsi | reverse complement strand
CCTTCTCGTGCTCGGAGCCCCAGCTGGTGTCCACCACCTTCCTGAGCTCCAGCAGCAGTTTCCTGTCGCTCCAGGCTACAGCGTCTGCTTTGGGGGGCTTGGCGGTACGTTTCCAGTTCAGAACGTGGAACCCAGATGGGCTACTGCTCTCCACCCGGCTCGCCCTCGAGCCCCAGCGGCTGGAGCTACAGATCAGCAATAACCGGCTGCGCTTGACCCACCACACGTCAGCCCAGCAGAAAGAAGAGGTTTCCACCGGTGAGGCCCAGGCCAAATAACTAGTCCAATTCTTACTGTGGGCTGGGATCAGTAGTTACACCCGGCGGGAACGAATGTAAAAGGTTATTTATTCCAAGGAGGTAGACAGGCTGTGAAAGGCTAATCCATTATCTGGGGGAGAATGACTGTCTGTGTTTGGTTTTGCACATCATGTCATTGACATAATTTTACCTTTTGCTCCCTATAACCTCAGAGGACACTTAATCTTTACAGAATGGCTCGAAGAAAAATAGAATACATTTTGGATTTTGGATTTAAGTTCCACAGGATTGCATTCAGAGGGAAATAACATGTTGAATTAGGTTGCATTGCAGAGCCCAGACTCTCAGCAGATGGCTGGCACAGTGGGAATTATAGACCAACAAAAAGATGGCCAAAGCTTGGAAGCCCTTCACTATAAAGGACAATCAAAATGAATATAGCGCAATCTGCTGTTACGTCTGTTTGAAGCTAGAACCCACGGCTAAATTAATGTTTCATCCAATAATAACCAACAGTACAGTCCAGCATTGTGTTATGTCCTCTGGCAATGATTTAGCTTCAATCTGGCTAGCCACATTTGTCATTCATTTTCATTTACATGCAATCTTCCATTTTCATACAGTGGTGTACGACAGTTATTATGACAAACCTTATGACCGTAGATTACACAGTGAATGACAGGCTCTGATTTATAACACAATGTCTAGCGCAAACAATGTAATCTAACATTTTTCCTATGTTGAAGATCCTAATCCCAACAGTCCCCGGATAAACCTGCAATTTATGTTTGATAAGCGATAGAGATTGATTGTGTCTCGTCGAAACATGACACCCCGAAATGAAACCCTGCTGCGTCCACAGGCCACAGAGTGAATGATGGACTGTGGCACTCTGTGAGTCTGAGCTCCCGAGGTCTCCAGGTCACCATGACCTTGGACAACGAGCCACCCTCTACCATTGACCTGGAGGACCACATGGAGGCTGGAGACTTCTACTTCGGAGGTAAGACTGTATCCTTCACTACGGAGGCCGGATCTCTGTGGTCAGTCCTTTGTGCAGCTTGTGCAGCTCGGAAATACATTGATGGATGAGAATGGAGAATAGAAAGCAAAGAAAATTGATGATTTCGCAACACTTTTCTGACTATGTTTCAGGTTGTCCGTCTGTAAACGTCACAGGCTGTGAGAACCCCACGTTGGCATTCCAGGGGTGCATGCGCCTCGTCTCCGTCAACAGCCAGCCCATTGACCTTAACCTGGTACGCCAAGGACGGCTGGGAAGCTACAGGGGACTGCAGTTCAACACATGTGACATCCGTGACAGGTAAGACTTACGGTTTTTGCTTCGGCAGTATAGTGTAGGTCCAATAACAAATTGCCGGTGTGTTTGGATGAAGAAAAAAAAACAAGACGTAGCAGGTTGTTAAGGTCCCTTTGTTCTGGATGAAATGGCGACATATTTAGGTTCAGTCTTCAGCTGTTGACAGTTATATTCACCACAGCCCATGCCGGGTGTCGCTGACAAGTTAGCCAGAAGACGTAGTCTTATAACTGTCAGCTAATTAGGCTATGCAGTGGAGCCTGGATTAGTACAAGTCAAGTGGACGTCATGGCTCACTTGGAAGCTTGGAACATCTACAAGAGGAGACGAACAAGAGAACTGGCATATCCACTTGTATTTGCCCTACCTTAACTCCCTGATGTCAGCTTGCAGCGTTTCCTGATTCTTCTGTTTGGAATGCTAATAGCCAGATTGAGTCATTGCTGGAGTAACTGGAACCATACAGATGGGTGAACACTATCGGAGTGCTAGTAAAATGAATCTGAGGAAGATTAAAAATAGATATATAATTAGGTGCTCTGATTCGTGAGAACAAAGAAGTCTGTTCGTTAGCTGCCTCCCTAATGTCCGCAGTGAGATGAATGCTGTGAAATTGTGTTTCATATTTTATTGCCATTCAATATCACACCTAATCCCTTGATTTTTTACGGCCGATAGTGTACTAGCTCGTTGCATGGGCAAGGTTAATGCTCAGTATTATGAATTGTTCTTAACATCTTTTCATTGGCTTTATTTCATTGTCCGGCGGAGAGAGCGTCCCTTCTTGTAATGGCCAGAACGATGCTTCATTAACGGATTGGAAGATTAAGCATTTCCCTGTGTCAAATCAAACTTCATGACTCAATTTATTGCAAGTGTGCACTTCTGTCCCCCGGCTACTGTAATTTCATGACCTGTGAGGCCAGCCGTGAACACAACTATAGAAATAGCTCTACGGTAATTAAACCATGGCTTGTAACCTTATCCACGCGCAGTCACTCCGCTCCATGACAATTAATGGGCGAAACGAAAGTGTATGAAATTATAGATGCGTGCTTGAAAGCCAGGCAATTATGCGAAACTGAAGTAGGCTTGAGGAAGAGACTATAAATCAGGAAAATGTGGTTAGGAGAGGAATTTCCGTGAAACACTGGGTGTTGAAGTCCCGTAAACATGTGGTCTGTTTTTGACTACATCACGCTGCTTCTTGTTTTAAACACACAGCAACGTATACGGGCGTAAGTCTTTGTTTACGGCTTCCTCCGATGATTTAAGTTGGAATGGTACCAACGTATTTGAGATTTCACACCGCCTTGGTAAGCATATACAACAGCAAAGGATACGCACACACTGTCTTTTGGCACCTTTTGGGTACATGGGTGCCAAGCAGTTTTTTGATCATTTTCAGAAAATGTAGGAGGGCTCCTGATAACTAGATAATGAAAGGCTCAGGATGGTATGCCTACACACAAATTGAAGCTATGTTTGTCCCACTAATGTTCAAAATAGCTTTGCGGAATCCTTTTTTATACACCGTGGGGCTTTGTAAGAGTCATTCTTTGGCCGACATATCTTACATAATTGTTCAAAATTTCCGTAATCACATTGTGTTTGTGTTTATTACTGGACAAATGCGTTTCATCTTTGAACACAAAGAACTGCTACAATTACGGGTGTTTCTCTCAAAGTATGTACAACTTTTTATTTCATTGTAATGAATACCTGTAAGTATGCATATTCTGTATATGTTTATAGATGTTTATATACATGGCTATGTATAATGTCTCTCCAGATGCCTGCCAAACCTCTGTGAACATGGGGGAGAATGTTCCCAGTCCTGGAGCACCTTCGACTGTGACTGTTCTGGAACAGGATACAGTGGGGCCACCTGCCACAACTGTGAGGGATTTATTCTTCCCACCTACATTTTTCTTTCATTTTATTTCTCAATAACACTGTGCTATCCAACCCAAACCGAGACATATAATGCGTTTGAATGCAGCTCGCAATCACGGAGAACTGTTATCCCTGTCCTGCCATCCTTAAAAAGTGCAATTTACAGCAGTGCCTAACAACAGGAGATGGTTCAGAGCCAGAGTTCCCCTATTGTGATCAATCCCCTGGTATCCTGCCTGGCTTAACTACCTGTAAATCAGGTAAACCCTGTTAGCAATAGATCAAGAGCCTCAGCCTGACATATGGACATTCTCTTCTCATCTGCCGGCTCTAGACATGCACAGACTCTCTTTTTGATATTCACCACTGAGTGCACTCAGAATTCTTGTGTGAGAGCCCTCTGCTCCTGAATACTGATTTACTGTTTGTTTGCCAGCGGATGCAGTTGTCCTTGCATGTTCGAGTCTACCTTGAAATGACTGTGGCGCCACATGAATAAGAACATACCCATTTACTTAGAACCGTCGTCATTATATGCGTAATGTTGTCCGACTTTGGCCTTCTGTAAGTTATGCATACGTGGGCGATATGACAAATGTACTGAGGGGAGAGAGGGCCTGGAAGGCACAAGATCAATGTGAAAAGATCCCGTTGTACCAGTGCATGTCGCCTATGTGCAGTCTATCCATGCTTCTGTGTTGTAAAGGCTGTCTGTTTTTCTACCATGATGTGTGTTCCTGTGTAGCCATCTACGAGGCGTCATGTGAGGCCTACAGGCTGACTGGCAGCTCCTCAGGCTACTTCTCCATTGATCCAGATGGCAGTGGTCCTCTGGGGCCCACAAAGGTGTACTGCAACATGACAGGTGAGCTGCCACTGAGGGCCCCTAGCCCCGTCATCACCTCTCTGCACTCCCCGGAATCCCGTGGGGGGGCCTCGAGTTCATGTCAGAGGAGAGGCGGAGTAAACAATATCGGATTCAGTCAATTACAGATCACATTACATTGACCTACAACACGACTGACAACTGACAAGCCAGGCTATCAAGTGGAAATCATTAGGGTTACTTGATATGGAACAAGCAATAAGAGCTCCAAATAAATATAATGGGGAAATGTGTGAAAGACTACAAAATGGCACAGTCAGAAAAGTCTGAAAGAAGACTTAAAGGACACTAGAGCTCTTATTTAAGTCTGTGTCAAGTATTCAGCTCCAGGGCACACACTTGTCCCAGAGAGAGTGAAACAATGAGATGTAGATGCCTCTACACAGGCTCTCAAGACAGTATCCATCACCTTGCTGTCATGAGCTTACAGCTCTGACCTTTCCTAAGGTTAATGCCACAATTAAGTCATTATGGAGGTGGCTGACTGCCATTGCCTCTCAATAGTCTAGCTCAGATCATGATGTTTTAGCCCTTCCCCCACAAATCCTTATAATTTTACATAGAGTTGCCTCAGGTTGACCTCAATTAAAGAATCCATTAGAGATGTAAATAACTCTCAGCTTGACAACCTGGGATGTGAATAATCACAAAGTGGAAGAGGATCTTCCTCTCAGGCAAGGTAAACACCAAATCCCCAATAACACATAAAATGAGTGGATGTAAATTAATTGGAGTTCTCACCTCGATGAATCACCCAGACGGTTGACCCTTGGTCAGAGTGCCTTCAGGAAAACCTCTGTTTGGCTCAGGATTACTGTACATGCGGGAACCCCTTTTTAATCACTTTAATCAATGATGAATTCAACATATTTGTTTTGCATTTGGATATTGCAAATAGTCAAAGCCTGTGAATATATTAAAGGTTCTGTGTATCCATCCCATGTGTGTGTATCTGTTCATATGTAGAGGACAAGGTCTGGACTGTGGTGACTCACAACAGCACTGATCCAGTCAGGGTCCAGGGCTCCACACTACAGAAGCCTTACATTATGAAGTTCAACTACAGCGCCTCACCTGAACAACTTATGGCCCTCGTGGCTGGGTCAGAGCAATGTCAACAGGAAGTGAGGTACAGCTGCAGGAAATCACGCCTCTTCAACACCAGAGGTGAGTTGGGTCCCAAAGGGACATATTCTGTAATAGGACTGGTTAGTATTCTAAGTACGGGCCTGACTCAAAGTGTGAAGGCGCTCCATCCTCAACCATTCATCCCATTATCTTGTCCTAACTTGAAAGGCTACCGCCTAGAACCTCTGTAAGCATTCATCTTCAATTGCTTTGGGAGAAAACAGTCTCCCAAACGTCCCACATTTGCTCCTGAATCATGAAACATTCATGCAGTCCCAAAATCCCTGAATCCCTGGCTGTCAAGTGTTCGTAAACAAACAAGTTCATTACCACAGTGTATCAAAGAAGGACAGGAAGTAAGTCATTTCACTCGCTATATATGTGTAAACGTTCAGATGGAACAGGAGTAGATTATTTTGTGCTGGCTTTTTTATAGAAGACCAACAGTGTTCCTCCCATAATTTCTAATGAATAAGCTATATTACTCAGTGGTACAGTTAAAATGGAGAACACAACGTTTATCATTTGACTAATTGATCTAGTTGAATAATGCAATTTTCATAAATACTGCTGTGAATGCTGAATTGACACTGTCATACATGTATAACCTGCACACGGTTTTTAAATGTAGTTCACATTGATATATTTGATTTACTAATTTGTAAATTAGACATTTCCATGTATTTTTTTATTTTTATTGTGCTCGACATAGACAGCATCTGCAGCTTGTGATATAACAGAAGAAGACCAATTACCATACACAATGACAATGTACTGTTGATTAGTTAATACTGGTTCATTATCTGAGATCACGCAGACGGAATACTAAGAACGCATTATTTTACATTCTCTGTCATGACCACGAAGACAAAACGAAAAAGACAACATTAGTCTGGTACAGGTTTTCAAATTCCTCAACACCGCGTCCTATTCCCGGCCAAATGGGCACACAACACAAGAGCCATATCAGACAGCTTAGCCGCAGACCGGAGTTTTATGAGAGGGTGCCTATTATGTATGCAGATCTGGCATCCCACTTCACATATCCACCGAGGCACAATGCATATGTGTTCCTGCAGGCTTACAGCTATGCTGACAGCCGAGGGGCTGCTCTCTGCAGGCCTGTAGTGTCATGCAGATTCATGTTGTGTGATGAATGGTTGTAGCAGGACCACTTACAGCTGCTCCCGGAAATGAGCCCTGCCTGTCAAACTGGCATCACCGAGGGCTTATTGACACGACGCTTGGGATGCCAACACACCCCTCCGGGGCTCGAATCACAGTCACTGTGTAGATAGCCATATAGCAGGATGACCCGAGGCCAGCTGGTCCCCACTGGGATTTGGCTGAATCTCTCTGACCAGCAGGAGGGAGCGTGTCATTTGAATACAGATGACGCGATGTATTACACGTAGCGCGTGGCCCCTGGATGCGTGACTGCCCGACCTAGTAGTTAAGCCACTGAACTCCGAGTGTACCTAGCTGCCGCATTGAATCTAATTGCGTGTCGTGGTCCGGTGTAGATGGTACCCCGTTGTCCTGGTGGGTGGACCAGGCTGGGGAGAGAAGGACCTACTGGGGGGGCTTCCTGCCGGGTGTTCAGCAGTGCTCCTGCAGCCTGGAGGAGAACTGCATAGACATGAACTACTTCTGCAACTGTGACGCGGATACAGACTCATGGTAAAAAAAATATATATATATCTACTGGGCTGATTATTCAACAATATGCTGTACCGGCCCTTTATCTTGTGTGGTGATGTACTATTTTTTGTCTTTTTACTTTATATCCATACAAGAATTTGAATACTGTGAAATCTGTAGGACAATTCAACTGTTGTAATGTAAAATATATCAGACAAAGCGTAGTTTCCTATAAAACGTGATAGGCTTCAACAGCATATCTTATCTTGATATTCTTTATTACATACTTTATCTTTTCCTTGAATTCTGTTGCATGCATTTATTTTCACCCACTGTGTCCCTGTGTGATTTAGCATTTAGAAACCTAATTTGCATACCTCCGGAGGCACTTGTCCAGCATTGGATAGATTGCTCCATCTTGTAGAGTTTACTCTGAAGTTCCAGGCAATGCTGACTGATGACTAGATTAGTTTATCTGTGGTGAAATTAAGAGGCCTCTCTCTCTTTGGATTGTAGGGTTAATGACACAGGAGTCCTCTCTTACAAAGAGCACTTACCAGTAAGTGAGATCGTGATTGGAGACACCAACAGAACATTCTCTGAGGCGCTCTATGGAATAGGCCCACTGCGTTGTTATGGTGACAGTAGGTGAACTGTTCTGTTTGGGTTTTTTTGGGGCAAAATGCTGATTAAGTATGAGTACACCCTTGCTTGGTCTCATGTCTGTATCCTTCTTAAGTGAGTCAAGACGTTTCTTTTAGAAAATACAATTTCCCCTTCTAGAGTCTGTGTGGAATGCAGCGTCCTTCTACCAGGAGTCTTCCTACCTACACTTCCCAACCCTCCAGACAGAGCTCAGCGCTGACCTCTCCTTCTACTTCAAGACGAGCGCCCCCTCAGGAGTCTTCCTGGAAAACCTGGGCCTCCAGGACTTCATCCGAGTGGAGCTCAGCTGTGAGAGGTTTTGCTGCACGCATACTCACTTGCACACAAATTATTCCAACCCTTGGATGCCAGCATCATTTGGTTCCAAATGAGTTTGTAAAAGCCACTCCTTAGTTCTATTACAAGGTTCCCTTCTCTCATAAGGCATTTCGAGCTTTGAAGTATCTACAGCTTTTGAAATATGAGGCACATTAAGAAATATTTAATGTTAAGCTGTCAGCCCAGCCCTACATAAAACCCTAAGGCATCACATTGCACACTATCGACATAGAAGAAATACTGTATCATACTGAAGAAAAGTCTCAAATTCAGCACCGACCTGAGTGTCCTTGTTCGGTTCTCTCAGCTCCGTCTGTGGTGACGTTCTCCTTTGATGTGGGAAACGGACCCGTGATCCTTGCTGTCAAGTCCCACGTGCCCCTGAATGACAGGCAGTGGCACTACGTGAGGGCGGAGCGCAGCGTGAAGGAGGCCTCTCTGCAGGTGGACCAGCTGCCCCTGCGCTTCCTGGAAGCCCCGTCTGATGGACACCTCCGCCTCCGGCTCAACAGCCAGCTGTTTGTGGGTAGGACTTGGCTGAGCATCCCCTCTGTGGATTCATATGCACAGTCACCTCCACATGTGTTGTCACCCTTGATAAAGACGAACAAGACGGGCTTCATAGAAATAAACAACAATAAATAATGTCCAGTGTGCTTTCACACAATATATCTCCATTATTGATTTCAAGGAATCAACCAAAACGACATATGTCTGAAATTATTCAATTGTTTGCCGAAACATTAAATGTAAAACGTATTATTGTTTTCAGTACTTTGATGCTGTTGACCTTAACAAAGGGCCCCAACACCAGTGGAAGCAAAACTGACCCATAACGTCAAAGTTCCATCAGCATAGTTTACAGTTGGTATGGGGTTCTTTCCTGTATAACCACCTCTTTGGAAACCAACCCCATCGCTTGTCTGCCTGGCCAAAAATATGTATTCTTTTTAACTATAGAACACAGTTGCAACCATGTGCAAATGCCATTAAGCTAACTCCACAGGGTTACATTTACTAGTTGCAACACATTTACCTGTCAACCCTCCCAAATAGGTTGTATCCTGTCAACCCTCCCAAATAGGTTGTATCCTGTCAACCCTCCCAAATAGGTTGCTATCCTGTCAACCCTCCCAAATAGGTTGCTATCCTGTCAACCCTCCCAAATAGGTTGTATCCTGTCAACCCTCCCAAATAGGTTGTATCCTGCCAACCCTCCCAAATAGGTTGTATCTTGTCAACCCTCCCAAATAGGTTGTATCCTGTCAACCCTCCCAAATAGGTTGTATCCTGTCAACCCTCCCAAGTAGGTTGTATCCTCCACCCACTTGTTGTTTTGGAGCCTTAGTGACCCTAAGATGCAACCAAATTCAACATGGCCATTTTATCATTTGTCTACCAAATAGTTTTCCTCACTGTGCATTGAATCAAGATGCATCTTGTAGCAGGCAGGTTGTTCAAATGGAAATGCCAATTTACCCACTGCCTGTTTTATAAAGGCCAAAATTATGTTTGTAACTTGCCTTTCCCAAAGGTTGATAAAAGAGAAATGTATTTTACATCTACAAAACAGGAAGCCATTGAATGCCACAACACAGATCCGTAAGGCTGATTAAGTACTTAAAAAAATATTTATTTATAAGAAGCGTTAGGAATGACAATAGTAACTTGTTCAGAATAGTTTTTTTATTTGAACAACTCAATTTGTTAAAAAATTTAACCATATTATGTGTTTTGCATAAAATATAGCAAGTGTTCTGTGTTAATTCATACAGCATTCTTCATCAAGGGTGCCAATCTTTCTGGAGGTGACTAAATGTAGATGAATGATTTATAACACTGTAAAAGCAGATTTAATTAGTTAGAAGCTGCCTTCCCTGTGTTAATGGAGTCATGAATATGCATTGATATATAGACTGCTGAAAAATATTAAGGGACTCATCACAGTATAACACCACGTCAATTGCCATTAATCTGTCCAGTTAGGAAGCATAAGCGATTGTGAATCAATTTCACCTGTTTTGGTGCAAATACAACAGGTGCACTGGAGAGGCAACAACACGACATCAAAATGTTTGCAGGTGGTGGCCAAAGACAGTTACTTACTCCTTATTTATAGGGTCCTTGTCACTATTGGTAGAATGAGGTGGTTCCTGCAGCCCATTCTGGTTGCACAAGTAGTCCAGCTCCTCCAGGATGACACATCCATAATTGCCGTTGCAAGAAGGTTAGCTGTGTCTACCAGTACAAAGCATATAGGAGATACCAGGAGACAGGAAGTTACACAAGGAGAGCTCGACAGGGCCATAGAAGGGCATCAACAGCTGCAGGACCGGTATCTGGAGGAGCACTGCCAGAGCCCTACAAAATGACCTCCAGCGAGCTAATGGTGTGCATGTTTCTGAACAAACTGTCAGTAACAGACTCCATGAGGGAGGCATGAGGGCTAAACGTCCTCTTGTGAGACCTGCGCTCACAGCCCAGCACCGTGAAACTTGAAAAGCATTTGCCAGAGTTTACCAGAATTGTAAGTGCTGTCATTGGCACCTCTTGCAGACAAGAGCAAGTTCACACTGAGTGCTGGTGCAGTGGGCCCTAGGTTCCTCCTGGTGCAGGACAAAGCCCAGCCTCATGAGTCCAGAGCATGTAGACAGTTCCTTGGATGATGAAGGCATTGGTGCCATTGACTGACCCTCACGTTCCCCGGACCTGAATTAAATTGAGAACCTCTAGGACATTATTTATCTGTGTATCCGACGCCACCAAGTATCACAGCAGACTGTCCATGAGCTCACTGATGCCCTGATCTCGGTCTAGGTGGAGATCCCCCAGGACATTATCCGTTGTCTCATCAGGAGCATGCCCAGACGTTGTTTGGAGTGCATACAGGCATGTGGGGGCCATACACACTTCTGAGTCACATTATAAGTTTCCAAGATAAAATTCACGCAACTTGGAGCAGCCTGTGATTTCAAATGTTTACTTAGATGTTCGGTGTGAGTTTGAATCCAGCCCTCAATCGGTTGGTGAGTTTGGTTTCCATTGCAAATTACATGATGTACGGTAAAGATGTTTATATATGGCCTTCACCGAGACACAATGTGTGATTTCAGTGTTCCCTTAATATTACTTTTAGCAGTGTATATGTTCCAATAATAGGAAGAACCTTAAACTAGTAATTGCATGTGGTCCCGCCCCAAGGGGGAACGGCGGCCCGGCAGAGGGGCTTCCTGGGATGCATCAGAACTCTGACCATAAACGGTGTGACCTTTAACCTGGAGGAGCGGGCTAAAATGACCCCGGGGGTGAGTCCTGGCTGCCCCGGACACTGCAGCAGCTCCAGTAACCTCTGCCACAACAGAGGACGGTGCGTGGAGAAGAACAGTGGCTACGTGTGTGACTGCTCACAGTCTGCCTACGGTGGATCAAGCTGTACGGAAGGTCTGAATGTCATAGTAACTCCACTGTAAAAACAATGCATTGGGGTTTTAAACTATATCCATTATTGTTAATTGACCCCTGCAATGGCGATCTGTCTCTTAACCTGTGGTGGTTTGGATTGGAGAGGACAGTACATTAGCATAGATGACAAATCAAGGTCCTAGTTGAGTCTGTGTGGATGAACAGTTTGATTGTTTAAAGGTTAAATTCCTAACATTGTGATTGCCTGCTCATAAAATATGAAATGGATTTTTGCCATAGTGTTTGCATAGTTGCATATTGAATGGTATTGAATTGCAATCATTTCAAGAAAACTGTTACTGCTTATTTCTCAGCTGATAATTTCTTTCCAAACAAACAACATACCGTTGCTACATTTTTTAATTATTTGTTTCATGTTGTCATTTTTGTTAACCATTGTCACGTCACAATATGACTCTGACACTAAGCATTTATTTTGAAATATGCCAACAAAGCAAGCATTTAACGTTTGTAAAGTATCATTTTTTAACTTGTGGGTGTAGAAGTTCCCAAGTGAAATGCAATCTGCTGCAATCATAAGTTGATTAACATTGAGCTGTAAAATGTCATGACAGACCAATTGTTGCAATTTATTGCATTACATTAACAGAGATCTAACTCGTTGATAGGAGATTAAAAAACATAACATTTTTTCCAAGTGAAATGTATGATTGCAGCAATGATCTTCAGCTGCGTCTTGCTGACGATGTTCCCAAGCTCTTGAAGTAGATCTTTTGAGATCAGTGGCATTCAAAGTGCAGATTGGACTTCTTCTAAAGATCAAAGAGGTAGAGGATGATATGACAGATCCTTGCCGCTCCGCTGTCTCTGGTCTGTCTGGGAGGATCAACTCTCACATTCATACTAATCCAGGCCTCCATTATCATGCAGAGCACATCCCTGAAATAGTCCACTGGTCTAAAATACAATAGTTTCACCACCAAAACTACTATAGCATCTAGGCTACAGAATATACAGAATATATTTGTTTTAATTACATTTTAGATGCCCTGAAACATATTTCATTGGCACAGAATATTAGACTGTATTAACGTTACGGCAAACACTTTATGATAAGGTGGGGGATTAAATACCTTCAGAGGTGGATAGGTTGTTTTAAGGAGATGGATTGAGACTCTGCAGTCTTGGCCTATTCCCACTATAATACATTTAAATGTATTGTTTCAGCAGGGTACCCTCAGATAATATGTTTAATCTGATGTGAAGTTTCATCGAGTCTTCTACTTACATTGTTTTTAGTGCGCGACAGTCAACAACCATTCTGTGCTATTACGTGTCGGAGAGTGTTCTGGAAACAGCTGGGATCCATACATTGTAATATTTGGGATGTTAGTTTTTACCAGAAATTGCAACAACCTGACACAATTTGAAAATGTGCCAAGTGCACTTAGCGACCGCTACGACAAATCCTACCTCCAGAAATAAAGTACAAGGTTGATAGTAGACTGTGCAAATGGGATGTATTTGTTCAGTTGTGACATTGTTTACAGAAGGCACCCAGGCCCCAAAGTGGGTGGGTAGTGTAGTCGTTTTTCTTATGTTTAGAGTTTGGTTTCCCAAGGTTCATTGTATGGTAGGCTAATCTAAACCTTTGGAGGGATTTATTTTCTAATTAAGTAATTTAGTTTATGAAACATTATTTTTTATCACATTCACGTTGTGTCAGAGCCAAATGCAGTAAATAGTCAAGAAATAGGTTATCAATGTATACTGTACATTACCACTTCCGTTGCAGATGTCAACAGTACACTTCAGTTGATCAAACTAAAGCACAGATGAATTGGAAACAAGTTGACTCATTTTATTTTGGAGAGATGAAATGTAATACAAAACAGCATGTTACAGACAGTGAATTGATTTACAACCTGGCTTTTGATTTGATTTTGGTTTGGTCATGTCAATTATTCACAAGATATGATTAATGAACACTTGCTGGAATGTTGTTAGGTAAACCATTGGGGGGTGGCAGAACCCAGAAGGTTTTTTTTAAGAGACAAAGCGGGAGTGAACTTCAAGTAGAGCATTACTTAACTAATTATGTTCTGTCTGTCCATGCAGAGGTGTCTGTGTCCTTTGACAGGGAGTCATCAGTGACATATACCTTCCAGGAGCCTTTTTCTGTCATGCAGAACCGGAGCTCCCAGGCCTCCAGCGTGTACAGAGAGAGCAGCAGGGCCCGAGAGAACATGGCTTTCAGCTTCATGACCACACAGATCCCGGCTATGCTGCTCACTGTCAGCACATTCAGCCAGCAGTACATAGCAGTCATTCTAGCACGCAACGGTAAAGACACATTTTCAAAAGAATAAATTAACATACAGTGGGGAGAACAAGTATTTGATACACTGCCGATTTTGCAGGTTTTCCTACATACAAAGCATGTAGAAATCTGTCATTTTTATCATAGGTACACTTGAGAAACGAAATCCCCCCAAAAAATCCAGAAAATCACATTGAATGATTTTTTAGTAATTAATTTGCATTTTATTGCATGACATAAGTATTTGGATCACCTACCAACCAGTAAGAATTCCGGCTCTCACAGACCTGTTAGGTTTTCTTTAAGAAGCCCCCCTGTTTCCCACTCATTACCTGTATTAACTGCACCTGTTTGAACTCGTTACCTGTAGAAAAGACACCTGTCCACACACTCAATCAAACAGACTCCAACCTCTCCACAATGGCCAAGACCAGAGAGCTGTGTAAAGACATCAGGGATAAAATTGTAGACCTTCACAAGGCTGGGATGGGCTACAGGACAATAGGCAAGCAGCTTGGTGAGAAGGCAACAACTGTTGGCGCAATTATTAGAAAATGGAAGAAGTTCAAGATGACGGTCAATCACCCTCGGTCTGGGGCTCCATGCAAGATCTCACCTCGTGGGGCATCAATGATCATGAGGAAGGTGAGGAATCAGCCCTGAACTAGCAGGACCTGGTCAATGACCTGAAGAGAGCTGGGACCACAGTCTCAAAGAAAACCATTAGTAACACACTACGCAGCGCATTTTTATCATAACCTGCAGCGCATGCAAGGTCCCCCTGCTCAAGCCAGCGCATGTCCAGGCCCGTCTGAAGTTTACCAATGAACATATGGGTGATCCACAGGAGGAATGGGAGAAGGTCATGTGGTCTGATGAGACAAAAATATAGCTTTTTGGTCTAAACTCCACTCGTCGTGTTTGGAGGAAGAAGGATGAGCACAACCCCAAGTGCACCATCCCTACCGTGAAGCATGGAGGTGGAAACATCATTCTTTGGGGATGCTTTTCTGCAAAGGGGACAGGACAACTTCACAGCATTGAGGGGAGGATGGATGAGGCCATGTATCATGAGATCTTGGCCGACAACCTCCTTCCCTCAGTAAAGGCATTGAAGATGGGTCGTGGCTGGGTCTTCCAGTATGACAATGACCCGAAACACACAGCCAGGGGAACTAAGGAGTTGCTCCGTAAGAAGCATCTCAAGGTCCTGGAGTGGCCTAGCCAGCCTCCAGGCCTGAACCCAATAGAAAATATTTGGAGGGAGCTGAAAGTCTGAAGGATCTGGAGAAGGTCTGTATGGAGGAGTGGGCCAAAATCCCTGCTGCAGTATGTGCAAACCTGGTCAAGAACTACAGGAAACGTATGATCTCTGTAACTGTAAACAAAGGTTTCTGTACCTAATATTAAGTTCTGCTTTTCTGATGTATCAAATACTTATGTCATGCAATAAAATGCAAATAATTACTTAAAAATAATACAATGTGATTTTTTAAATTTTTGTTTTAGATTCCGTCTCTCACAGTTGAAGTGTACCTATGATAAAAATGACAGACCTCTACATGCTTTGTAAGTAGGAAAACCTGCAAAATAGGCAGTGTATCAAATACTTGTTCTCCCCACTGTATGTCAATGAAGAATTTATCTTCACAGATCAGAACCAGTTCAATTGTGGTCTACAGGTAGTCTCCAGATCTGGTACCACCTCCATGTGGACAGGAGGCCAGATGTGTTTAGCCCAAGGCCCACTAGCCTGGCAGACGGACGTCTACACCGTATCAGAATCCACCGTGAGGGAAAAGATATTTACCTACAGGTGAGCTGGAATCTTTAGAGACCCCTGTTATTAGCATAACTAACATCAGTTGTGAAATTTTCTTGTACTGAGTGATAATTTTCTCAAGTCAATGTTTAGTGATTATTAGTGACATGTACATGCTAGTTGGCATGCATTTCTTAGATTTCGGTGGAAATGTTCTTCAGCCAGTTGGTTAGCGACGTAGCTATAAAAGATGAACCCATTATTGTCTACCACAGTTCCTAAGAATTGGCCAGATACCTGTGTTGTTCAGTTACATTATATTTCCTTGGTGATGCAAATGGCAGATCCTAATCTTCTACGGTCCAAAGTGTTTACTAGAAAGTCATAGCTTCCTTTCACACCTTCTGGTAAATAAAAAAAGGCTGATCATTTTGATTTTACATGATGTCTGGTCTGTCTAGCAACCAGTCATGATTTGCAATGGTCTTTACAATTTCCATGCCTGACATTTTTTTTTATAAAAAAAAAAAGATTGAATCTCCATTAATCTCTATAAAACATGTCGGTGGGTGTATTTTAATTTTGATCTTCAGTGGATTCAGTTCCCCAACCGTTTGAAATAGCTGGTAATGGGGATTGATAGTAGCATGTGAACTATGGCACAGACAAAAGCATGCACCTGTGTGTTGAATATAACAAAGCAGATGCATATAAGGCAATTGTAAGAGAGTAAAGTAATAGGAGGTGAAGCGGGTCATATACTTATCCAATACAATATCCAAACATGGCTGAAAAAAAGACAACCCATACAATGTCTTGTTAAGCAGGAAGGGAGACTAAACTGTACCTGGTCACCTTCAGAATTAATACAATCTTTAACACTAACCAATGTGCTGGATTAACCATGTAATCTGCTTGGTTGAATGTGTTCTTCCTACCATCTTGTCTTTTTTCATTCTCCCACTCCACTAGATTGACAAGGACATGAACCTAAAATATAGCCTGACATCAGAGGCCGAGTTAATCTCCATCAAATCGCTGACTTTGGGGAAAGTCACAGGTGAGACCTCCAGAGAAATTAGGACATTTTGGTTGTTGTAGTTTAAATTATAAAATGATTTGGAGCAGAAGTCACATTGACACAATATATCGAGGAACTGAACAGCCTAGGACATGATTGCAGGGCTTGAAGAAGCATTTGATGAAATATTGTCATAACCTTTCACATCTGCTATGGAATGCTATAACTCTTAGTCACTCTGGATAGTTGAATCTGCTAAATCACTAAAACATAAAATATGTGAATGTAAAAAGTAGCAATGTAAACACTTATCAACACTCTCTACCAGGACATCTTAAGAACTATTAGTTTTACATTAAAAGCACATCAAATGTTTGACCTAGTTTACTAAATTATATAACTTCACTCTTTAATCAGAAGCTAAATGGAACTATTAAGTAAATCAAGCATAATTACTCGAATACAAAGATTTACAATAGTTTGGGGAATGCACAAATACATGGTAATTGACAGCTATTTGCATTTCATTATAGCACTGCAGATACCCTGTTAAAAATAACAAGAACACGGATGAATACTTTAAAAATTACAATTGATCTTGAGCGGAACACATATTTATATTAGAGCCATTAAACACAAAATATTACACTTAGGCCTATAAGCCTCAATCAATGTAACAATTGTTGATGTCATTCCAATTGAAAGTCATAAAAGTAAAGTGAAACACTCTAAATCAAAAGTGCATTATGTATGCCAAAATGTTGCTTAGTATATAGGACAAACATCCGTTCCCCCTAGTGTATGCTGTTTCCCTGTCAGCCACATACAGTGTATTCATATGACATCAGGATAGCACATGTACAGCGTGTTCTCTAAAGGATAAAAGGAAATAATATACCTTCTTGGCTGGGTTACATCTCCCATACAATAAGCCCTATTAATATGATCTACAATACCACCAAGTCCAATGATAATCACTGTGAAATAATAATTCGAAAACCACATCCTGGTTAATTGTCCCAAATTGGAATGATGGTGTTATGGCTTAAGACTTTCAAATACATTCCTATTTTGCATAACAAAAGAGATGTCGTCTCCAATGTGCTTTGCTGTGTGGAGGAAGACAAAGCCGTTCATCACTGAGTATTCAAGTTGTATTAGACTTTTCATGATGATTAGGAATGTTTTCATAAATACATTCTATATCTATCCTCTTGATATAGCCTCATGTCAACAGGAGGCAGTGACATATTATCTATAACAGATTACAGAACAAATTAAATAACTCCTGATTGTTTTTGTGAAAGGTATCTGTAATCAAATATATAATTACAGATACTTGGAAAAAGACAGTTGGAGTAGTTGCTTGAATCTTGCGGTTTCAATTATAAGCTACCTTCATGCAAACAAGCTATATGGATGTATTTCCAAAAAAAAAAGCTTTTGCTCTCATTTTGACTTAAATGTCAGCACTTTGACAGAGTTTGCCAATGTTATTGGAACTCTTGATTGGAACTAGGATTTCTAAGAGGTTGGTTGGGTGTGAAAAGAGAGATGGTTATGGAGAAGGTAATTGATTCATGAAGTATTATTGTGGATAAGTGTGTGCTGATTTGGCTCCCAAAGGCCCTGGAAACTCACTAGGATGCATGGCAGCATAGAGTCTGACAAGATTTTAAATAGAAATTGTTCTTCCTCTGCCTGAAGGCTAACACAGGGTTATTGTTGGATCTTCCAGCAGAACAATGTTTCAAAGCATATGTCACTGAACGTAGAAGCAAGCTTTTGCAATGGTCATCCTAGGCTTAAACCTCATTGGAAAACTGTAGGGTGAGCTGAGGAGGAGAGTCAAAAAGTGTAATCCCACCTTATTAAACTTGAGAGAAGTAGGTCTGCTGTTATTTGGGCAAGGGTGTACATGTAAACGTAATGGTGCCAATATTATTATTTTTATGTCTTCAAAAAACGTACTTTTAACAATCGAGTAATTGTTTGATTCATTTCAAATCTTGACTGAAAGATCGAACTGGAAAACAACAACAACATTTTTCATAGCCTTTTTTAGGGTGCCAATAATCGTGGAAACTGAGTTATAGAGAGAATACAACAACATGCGAGGAAGTGTTTTGGTTGTGGCCACTTCCAGCCAATCTTGCAACCCACGCTGCATATGTAGTTAGGCAAATTATTCCACCTGCTCTAAACTCAAGATAAATACCATTATATCCCTAGTTGATATTGACAGCTGACAAGATTCACTTTAAAGCCAGTGAAATGTGCGCTTTTGCACTCCTTTGGATGCCAGCCCATATGGAATATATACTTTTTAACTGTAGGCTTCTAACAACAGCTGCTGCACACAAATACTCTTTCTGACAAATTCTGAGTTCATTTTTAAATTGGCCTGAAGTTGCATGTGACTGGACTACAAAATGCAAAGTAGTGTACAACTAGCTCAGCCATGAATGTTTTTCTCCAGTTACGTTGTTTTACTTTGTAATTAAAAAGTATTAAGTGGCTACAGTTTGACAAGGTTTTCATCCTCACCCGAAGCCAGTCATATGCTCTGGGTTATTTTCTTTTAAATATCTTGGGTTTGCCCTGTCAGGGGGATTCAATGTTGCCAGGTAGGGGGATTCACCCACGTGGTGAAACTTGGAGGCAGGACACAAGCGTTGGGAGAACCGAGGACATTTAAAAAATGAACAAAATCCAAAACAGAAAACCAGATCATCCGAATTGGGAAAGACAGGAACTAAATGAAACATAGGACCGAACCACGCTAAGTAAGGGTGGAACCGGATCAGAGACTGGCAGGATACCATTGGGAGGCAGGAACTTAAATAAGGTCCGTGATGAAGGAAAACAGGTGCGGGCAATAATTAAGGAAAACAGGTGTCTGTGATGAAGTGAGGGAGAGAGGGCGTGAGGGAGAGAGAGGGAGAGAGAGGAAGAGAGGGCGTGAGGGAGAGAGAGGGCGTGAGGGAGAGAGAGGGAGAGGGCGTGGGGGAAAGAATGGGAGATAGGGCGTTGGCTGCCGTGCCAGAATGTGACAGTTCCTGGTTGGAGGAGATTGAAAAAGGCACAGGAGCTTGGTACTAATGCCAATGAGGAAGACTTGCATGATCCTGTCCCAAATCCATTGAACATATTTTCTGATGAGATTGGCAACAGATTCAATTAGATAGGATGAAATGGGGGAATGGATAAATGTGATGGTATAAAAAGGAGACAAAATGAATATAAAATTGATGTGATTGCCCTAGGGGAAACACTGACCGTACATTTCAACTTTTTGTAATTGTTGAATTACCAATTACTTATAACAATCTAAAGCCTGCAAATCCAACATAGGCACCCTTCTAACAGCATCATTATTATGATAAAAAAGAATTTGATTTGTAGTGTGTGGGCACAGCCGATCCAGGTATTGCTCATGAAGAAATCTTCATATGTGTCAGGTCTGTAGATTTCTAACAGATGAAATAGAAGGGATGACGTTGTTAAATTCTCACCTTAACGATTTGATAAGCACCATTATATTTACATTAACTATACTATTGTTTTTAATAATAACATTAAAACAGTTAATCTATAGATAAATGGCAGGCTCACACGGATCCCTTCTAAACATGTGCTGAGCACAAGACTAAATAGAAAATTGCATCTCGGTTCTCGTCTCTGATTAATGATAAGTGCTTTAAAAAACCAGGATGCTATCTACATATCTGGTAGTTGTTAGGATGAATTTCCTGTAAATTACGAGGAATCTTTAACTAAACATATTGTGTTGCTCTAATTGCATTTGCATACATTTTATATGCAATTAGACAACTTGAAAATAACAAGCATGGACCATTTCCATACACTCTCAGGAGAGCCTGCTCAATGACTCACGCTATCTCACATTGAAAGAAAGTGACTGCTTTGATGGATACTATACAACATGCCCATCAGTCAACAACCGAAAGATACTGCATTGGTCTCATTACGGCGGTCGGGTTTAACACTCACATTCATCTATAAATCAGTGACTTTCATTAGTTCCTGCCTCGGTGGTTAAGTTGATTTCTTTTTGTTCACAGGGTTAGAGGCTGTCAATGAGGATGTAACCCGGGCGGGATCTAAGGGCTTCGTTGGCTGTTTGTCATCAGTCCAGTTCAATCACGTGGCTCCACTGAAGGCGGCGCTGCTGAACCAGGGCAGCTCATTGGTCAGCATACGGGGCCAACTGGTGGAGTCTAATTGTGGGTTGCTGGCTGACTCAGCTAGATTGCACCCTCAGTCAGGTGAGGAAGGTCTAAGGTACTAAACCTATACACTGCCCTAAAAATTGAAGGGAACTCCAGGCTATCCAGTCTCCAGAATTGCTCACGTCTGTCACATGTGCTCAGTGTAAACCTGCTCTCATTGGTGAAGAGAGTGGGGCACCAATGGCAGACGTGCAAATACTGGTCTTCTCTGGCAAATGCCAATGAAGCTGCATGGTGCTGGGCTGGAGTCTGTTTCTGACAGTTTGGTGGATGTGCCATTCTGGACGAGCTGGACTGCCTGTGCTACTTGAATGGGCTACGGGTACCGCCTCATGCTACCAGTAGTGACAAGGACGCAAGCAAAATGTAAAACTAGAGAAGAACAGTACAAATACAGTACAACAAAATTCAGTTTGTGTCCAACTAGGAGCGCAAATAAGAGCTGGAACAGTAATGGAATGCAGTGCAGTGTATGTAGTAAACAGTACTGTAATGCAGTGCAATGTATGTAGTAAACCGTAATGGAATGCAGTGCAGTGTATGTAGTAAACAGTAATGGAATGCAGTGCAGTGTATGTATTAAAGAGTAATGGAATGCAGTGCAGTGTATGTAGTAAACAGTAATGGAATGCAGTACAGGGTATGTAGTAAACAGTAACGGAATGCAGTACAGGGTATGTAGTAAACAGTAAAGGAATGCAGTACAGGGTACGTAGTAAACAGTAATGGAATGCAGTACTGGGTATGTAGTAAACAGTAATGGAATGCAGTACAGGGTATGTAGTAAACAGTAATGGAATGCATACTGGGTATGTAGTAAACAGTCATGGAATGCAGTACAGTGTATGTAGTAAACAGTAATGGAATGCAGTACAGGGTATGTAGTAAACAGTAATGGAATGCAGTACAGTGTATGTAGTAAACAGTAATGGAATGCAGTACAGGGTATGTAGTAAACAGTAATGGAATGCAGTACAGGGTATGTAGTAAACAGTAATGAAATGCAGTACAATATATGTAGTAAACGGTAATGGAATGCAGTGCAGTGTATGTAGTAAAGAGTAATGGAATGCAGTACTGTGTATGTAGTAAACAGTAATGGAATGCAGTACAGTGTATGTAGTAAACAGTAATGGTATGAAGACAGTGCATTAATGTGCAAAATGACAAAATTATATAATATAATATTAAATGTGCAAATAGCATAGTGATAATAAATACGCAAATTAACAATGTACAAAGTGCAGGAGTACATTGGTGGTGCAACTGGTATGCAAATGGTAAAAGGTATAGCGGTGTGCAAGAGCAGGTGAGGTAGTGGAAGTGATTGGCTAACTGAATGGTTTAACCTCGGCTCACAGAGTTCAGCAGGGTGACAGCTCTCCAGTGCACCTAATGAATTTGCCCCATAACAGATGATATTAATTCACAATCCCTTATGCTTCCTAACTGGACAGACTGATGCCCCTGAAGCTTAATTGACTTGGTATTATACTGTGATGATTACATGTTCCTTTAATTTCTCTGAGTAGTGTTCTTTCTATTTTTGTGGATGATGTAAGTAACCATTTATATTGTAAACATTGTTGATTTCAATTTATTTTGTCCGATCTTTCCATTATCACTATGATTGTCCCCAAGCAAATGTTGCTTATTCTGTTGTATATCATTCTGTCCTTGATCATCAACTAAATGAGAGATCAATGATCTAATCTATTCTTCATGATGTCACCACTTTTTATTTCCTCCTCTAGTAGATCATTCAGAGACAGTCGGCAGAGGCAAGGAGCCATTACAGAACGCTTCACAAAGCAATTCGGCGGTAATTGGAGGTGAGTTGTCCAATTCAGAGTTGTTAAAGTGCTCAATTGCCAAAGTCAGTGTGCTGTGAAATGAGCCCAAGCTATCTTTGCCACTCGCTCACTCATCAGACGTTTTCTTGAAATAATGTGTGTCTGTCAAGACAGGATAACGTACCACACTTTAGGCATTTCCAGTGCTGAGAGACTTCCAAAGTAATTACACAGAAGGGCTGTTATTTGCACTGTAAAGTAAACGGTCTTGTAAATTGACTTTAAGTCAGATATGATTGTATGTGATAGACACAATGGATTGAATGATTTGGGAAGACCAAATCATTTTTAAGGGATTTTGAGATCCCTAGCTCACAAATTATCTCCAGTTAAGAGACGTGTGCAAAATCATTTCTATGTAGAGTCAACATATCCAAATTAAAAAAGACACAGAATATACATTGGCCCAACAAAAATAGTGTTGTCTAGTGTAAAGAACACCATTGTCCTATAAAGAAGCTGTTATTTCTCCCAAATAGGAGTGGTGACAACGGTGGTCTTCATCACTCTGTGCGTAGTGGTGGTGATGGCTTGTTTCCTGTACCGCCACCGGCGGGGCCGGACAGACACCGGCGTCCATGAGAAGGAGCACCGACACCTGGAAACAGCTTACTGGAGAGAACCCGCCGACCAGGCAGAACCGGCCTATCGGACTGAGCTCCACCTCAACCACAGCTCTTCTCTCAGGGACAACAGGGAATACTACATCTGACCGCCGGTTTCTGAGTCCACTGCTCATCGGGGATTGTCTCATCTCTGGAAATGGTTTAGGAGGTGGAGATGTCGCTGCAAAGTTCCTGACCGGACAACCACATTTCCCAAGCCTGTGTCTATGAGTCTTGCACAAGGATTCTGCCCACTGTCTGATGGTTGGTTGAAAATCGTATTTGGTAGTGGACTACACGTTTAGAATCTTTTTTAGGTTTGTATGTTTACCGTGTGGTCAGTGATACTCTGTCTAGTATGGGGTAAATGTGCGAGGCGTGATATCTGAACCATGTCTCCGCTATGAGGAAGAAAGGACTGAGAAGGACATAAGGACAGTGCACGCTGCCTGACAAGCCTGCTGAATATGTTCACAAACTCTTAAGAAGTCTTTTTTTGTTACCCGCAATATTCTTAAAGATTTCCCAGAAGATTTTCCCCTCTTAAAAAGAAAATGTACTGTAGGTCAGGCCTGTAAGTGACACCATCAAGGAACTCTGCATTGTCAAATGCTGAACACTGAAAATTCTAAATGGAAGAAGGGAATATAGTGCCTTTGAGAGTGCCTCTTTATGTAGTTTGACCTATTTTTTCACAACCCTTGACACCTTTTGTTTTTTTTTACATCAATCTGAATATGAATCATTCTTATTATAATCATCCTTGATTTTAACCAAAATAGATGGATCGTGTAATTTGGCTACATAATGCTGTAGTTTATGTTTCAACGATGGATGATGCTCAAATGTGAGCTTTTTTCTATGAAGTTTAAAGATGAGTAGATTCACCTTAAAAGTTGTTCCCCTTCTCCTGGTTGGTGGAGGAACAGTGTTACCTAGTCACGTCAAACTCTAGTGACTCCCAATTTGGCTCCTGCAAGGTTAGCTGTTGTTAGCCAGCAGAGCTAACAACTACAAAATCAATGAATTGTTGTGTGAACGTTTGGGTCACAAAGTAATAAAACAGGAAATGGTCTTCAAATGAAAATGACCGACCTCTAATGATCAGATTGTGCTGATTCATTTTTGTCGTTACATTTCTGTTATTATTCGCTCAGTATCAGTTGTACAGGTATATTGTATATTGATTAATAAATTGAAGACATTCTTAATGATATTCTGTAATGTGACTTATTCCCATCTATTTCAAGGGTCAACCTCTAAACATATGTTGTCTTTGACCCAGGAAACATCATCAACAGAAATGATGGAAACGACATATCATTACACCTCTCTCGTTTAAATTGTGCATCATACAATTATCATCAATCAAAGTTATATTTAGCATTTATATCCCACGGGGTGGATAATATTCCTAGGAATGTTCAGACACTTGCCATGTTTTAACTTTGTTGCATACATATAGATTTGTGCATTCAGTGTTTGTCATAGCTTCTGCACAGGCGACGCCTTACCTTTACTGATCCGCAAAGGCATCAAACAACGGCAAGTTGATCTACTGAGGGGTTTTGAGAATGAGCCGGGTTCACTAATTTAACATTCCAGACGCCAAACCTAACACTCTTGTAAGTGTAGGCTTGTCAAAGCCAAGGCTTGTCAAATACCAAAATCTTCATTAAGAAATTAACATGAAGTTGTTATCAATTTGCAAGTTCTCTTTCAAGACAAACAGACTTTGTTTTTCTGTCTTGTTTTCTCTACTCCCAGGATAAATAAAACCAACCTAAAAAAACTATTCCAATTGAACATTGTTCTAAGAAATAAAAACTATATTTTAAGTAAGTGCAATTGAACCAAATACTTACTCCATTATTCTATTGTTGTGGCACTCCAGTGCATTGGAGTAATATACAATAGTGAAGAAGATAGTGGTAGTAAGTTCAGTATTTGAAAACAGGACATGAAAAAGTGAGCAAGTAAAGGAGAAAAAATCTCCACTTAAAGAAATCAGCAGCCCCGTGCCTCCACTAGAATTACTAGACAATTCCTGAGGAAAACACGTAGTCAGATGAAGAGTGACTAGTTAAAGTTTCGTTTTGTTAGGTTATACTCTCTAAGCAACTGTACAATATTCAAGGGCCAGCTTGGCCAAGATGCCTATTTGACATTTTGAAGGAACTGCTTGGTTGAACACACACAACTATTTTCATTACTACGTTAACACAGGACCAAACAACATTTTAATGTTATACACTCAATTCGGTTGTAGAGTAAAGATGTCTGGACATACTATAATGACCTTTCTCCATATACTCTACATCAACAGTGTAACAACTGATGACTTTCTCACTGAAAAGACAAAGAAATGAATATGGGTCTTGCTATGGGCAGGACCACTCTTGTAGAAGTCAGTGGGCTGTGTACAGGAACCAAATGAAGATCAGCACATGGCAGAAGATCAAACTCTTTAATTATTCACACTCCTCCACCACCACTGCACCAATGACGTGTTTTTCAATCCAGAAGAAACTTGCATCTTCTATGTCATTTTCTTAATTCCTTTCAGGTAATATGGCTCTGTCTTGGAGCAGCACTTAGATACCAGGTACTACCTGGGACATGAAGAGGATTGAGAACCACAGAGCCAGATGGAAAGCATGGTTACTGGGTTAATTTACTCCAGGCACTCTATAATCTTGGCTGTTTATAGACAAATACTTTTGTAAGACATTGGCAAGACATGAAATGTGTATACTAGTTGCCCAGTAAATTTATGTCTCTCAACTCTAGGTCTCAGGACTAAGAGTGTTCATTCTACCACTTTAGCCATATTCTGATTACACAAAGTGAATGCATCAATTTACTAGGACGGAAAGCAGGTCTGCAGCACTCCAGGTCCCTGAGTTTAGAGTTGCTAAAATTGTGAATTATAATAGACTTTTTCCAACTCAATAGATACAAAACATTGCCCACGTTACGTATTCAATGGCAATACAACCCAGTCAAATAAAACTTGGTAAAAAAGGAGGCCATGAGCCTAGAATAAAAGGCCCTGCTGACAATAAAGCAGTTGTAACTTATAGGACTGAACACTGTCCCCATCCCTGGTCTACAGTGTCCTTCAATAACGTTGGCAGGGAAACTTCATCAGCCAATAAATACAATGTATTTGCCAAACAGCAAGAATGTTCTTAGTTTGTCAAGTTGGTTTGTCTATGAACTATATTTGGCCCTGAAGGTGGTAATCTTGTCTTCTATGATTTGGCTCTGCATCCACTTCTATATCAACAGTGGCAGACAATGGAAAACTTCTTATTTCAGAAAAGAAACACAAAGAGTGCGTTGGATTTGGTCTCAGTTGACTAGGCCATTGGGTTCTTTCAACAGTATTGCAGTATTAGTCAGTGACAGATATGTTGTAATCTCTTTAGAAACTGTTAAGGAGCAGCATTTCAAAAAATATGTCAGTGAAAATTGAAATGTTCATTAAATATTTTTGCTTCATAATTATTTGTGGGGATAAGTCTAAGTCACAGATTATTTTGCATTAGCTTTATAACTGTCTTAGACAACAATGGTATGTCAAGTTTACATAAGGCACAACTAGTTTGTTTCCATTTGTAGATGGAGCCCCACCTAAGCAAGAGTCACTGTCCATTATCTGCCCTCTCTTCGGCATGTTGGTGAATGGGAAGGATGGACTTAGAGCTTCCTGACAGCTCTATCTTAGTACAACGTTTTTTGGGGGGGGGATTAGCTATGAGCATGTTAAATCCACTTACAGCTTAAACAACATTTGCTAATAAAATAACACAGCAGCTTAACATGAGATTTTCATTTTAGTGTGTCCAAATGATGCATTGTGGTCCTTCACTGTTTTTAATGCAGTACATAAGGGGGTCTATGCTGGTTTATCCACACAGGCACAGGGGGACTAAGGGAATCGGCATTTCTTTTCTCCAGACCCCAACATTAGAGCCATTCAACGCTGGTATTATCTGTGGAGTTGGTGGTCATGGACTTGTGTTGTTAGTAACTAGGGAATGGACTGGTCATTTTCATGGTAATAAACATGTGACTGTTAAATAACAAAACAACACCCAGCAACCATATCACTACATAGTTAAAAAGGACAATTGAATGTGTTGCCATTCTGTTTGAGGGTTGTAGATGGCAAAATAATATCCCACTCACATATCAGTCTGCTGACATTCCTTTTGTTTAACAATTGCATTATACAGTCTAAAGTTTATAAAGACACACACACATCGGAAAGAACACACACTGTAAATCTGTATCCAATAAACCAGAGCAGGGTGAAAGACTTGTTCCCGCTCTTATTCATCAGTTTCGGGGCTTGGGGTAATGACTTCAGGGCCACTCATAGCTACTCTAAGGGACACCGCTCAGCAGACTGTTTTACTGTAGTATCAAGACTCGGGAGCAAAGTTTTTGAAAAACATCCTGCTAATGAGCTATATTTTCAAATAATAGCTCCCAGTGAGGGCATATTTTAACTTTACTGTATGTATGTAACTGCTTGGGACAATATGGTTGATGCAACTTAATTTTTATTCAAAAGCACAAAATATTGACAAATAATGACAATTGAAAAATGAAAAAATTAAAAAGCATTACTTTTTGAGCTCTGGCATGAATAGCATATGCTTTGATATTATCTGAATGCATTGTGAAATGTATAGTAAATAAAAAAAACTGCAACTTTTTAAACATCAAAGGATTAAGACTACCTAATAATTCTAACATGAGAAGAATACACAAAGAAATACAATTAGGGGAACAGGTGTTTCTTTTAAGTTCAGGAATTCTGGATAACATTTAGGGTGATGTGTAGATGTGAGAGCTAGGTTATGATCAGGCATACACGTTCGATTACTGAGGTAATAGTTCGATTTAAGGTTAGGGAAAGGTTTAAGGTCATGTTTTCTGAAAAGAACATGTATTTCTGGGGTTCTGGTCCCAACAAGAAAAGAAAGATAACAATATGTAAAATGGATGTTTCCGGTAAAGGGTAAAATACATAATTTAGTGTTAGAATCAGGGTCAAGGGTTAACAATGATATTTATGGTAAGGTTCTTGGTGTTAAGGATAGGGTTTTATTACGTTGTAAACCTCATGAAATTCCTTAAATGTATCTTTGTTTGCATGTAAGTGAGTGCATACGTTTACAAAGACATAGTACGGGATTCAGTGTGGGTGGGTTATAAAGAATTGATAAGTTTATGAAAACGTTGAATCACACTTCTTAAGTTGACAATACATTAACATGTCAAGGAAATGTATGAATATTCACTAAAAGAAATGGAGAATGGAAAGTTGTACATAATACATTGACATACGCATCAATTATTTAAATAATACATTTAACTTTTTCGAACACAATGGAATGTATTAAGGAAATTGCATTGGAGAAAAACTGTTGAAACCATCAAATATATTCAAACTGCAGCCCTGAAATTGAAAAAAAAGAATCAATGTCTGAAAGGGATTGAAAAAGCACTCCAGCGTACTGTGGTAGCAGAAAGACATGAAAAAAAGTTATTTTAGATAGGAAATAAAACTATTGCTGATAAAACTTTGCCGAAGAGCCTTGGCAAATAGGGGGGATTGTAATGTTTGCCATGACGTTTGGTCATGCACAATCGCAATAACTGTGTCTATACTAGTTGGTGCCTGTATACATTAGAGTAATCATTCTATACAACCATATCTTGCAGTTAAATGAGAATTGATGAAACTTGTATATTCAGTGTAGTAGATGGGTGAAGAAAATGTAATACCTTTTCAGGTGTTAATTGATATATATGATCTGACACAGAAGCACTAACACATGCCAGCCCCATAATCGTTACGACAATAACACAGACTACACCAGTGCAAACAACAATAATAGCCATTTATCCTGGAGATAAACAAACTCGTTTGCACACATTTTCTGTAAGGAATTATTTGTATTAATAATGTTATTATTGTATGTGCGTGTAATAGCAGGGACCCATTAGGATTAATTAAAAAGGAAAGTTTGACCTTGAGGTAACACCTTGTCCTAGATTCCCTTGAGGAAGGGTATATAATTAAGGTCTTCAGGGTTCGTGCTAGGGCTAGAGTTTTATTTTGATGTTCCCCACCAAGGAAAGTAGAACGAAATTGTGTGAGAGTGTGAGCATGTGTGGGAGAGAGAGAGAGAGAGAGAGAGAAGGAGAGAGAGTGAGAGAGAGAGAAATCCTCTGAAAAGGCAATCAGAGGTCTGTCTAGGTCTGTCTGGCTGTGGGAATGCGGCACTGGTTGTTTTCTGTCATTACAATAAACAAGCATCCATCTAATGGATCTGGAGACTACAGTGAAGCTACAGCGAGAGCAAAATGACACAGCCCAAAACCTGAATGTTGGTTGGATAATCAGGTGTATTGGTACTATGACACAAACAGCAATTTGCAGGTGAAGCCGAGTGAAAGTATCCCATCTGTGACAAAATCAGCACTGCAAAACACTAGAACAGGGTATGGCTTCTTTCACACTATCACACAGAATTAAACATATCTATTCAAAGGTTATGCAAAACATTAAGTAAATTCATAGTCTGAACCGTGTCTGTATCCATGCACTGTATTTTAAATGAATGTAATGGATGAATAAAGTCTGCCTGCAGCAAACTTTAAGTGACAGCAATATGAAAATGTACTAATTATAATACAAGTTTTTATAAAACATTATAAACAGGCTGGTTTAAATCCCAAATCTGGTTTGGCATAAAACATACATGTTTTCCTATTTATACATTTCCTAAATATCTATTTGTGTTTTGTTTTAACCTGAAACTGAAACAAATGAAACCACTTAATAATTAAATGGATTGCCATTTCAGAGTAAAGAAAATGTTAAGGCCTTTTTGGGGTTTTCTGTTATATTGGCAAACTACTGCTACCAAGTGCCGTATCCATACACTTCATGGACCGACTGATTCCAGATGTGGTATATTGGTTATATACTGTATCACCACCCACATCAAGCTGCTAAGCCCCCCCCCCGCCCCCCATGCCTTTTGCTTGACTATAATGTTTTGCATATAATACATTTCACTACACATGTTACTTCACCAACTGGAAATGGCCCAGTCCATTTGATCCATAATGCACATTGACTATAGGGCAGTTCGCAATAGCCACGGTTACAAGCGTTTTATTTCATTCCTTTTTCCTTTGGGGGCTTGGCCTAATTGTTTTTGCACTTGGGTGTTTTAAAATCTCATCTGATTAAAGCTGGGAGTCATTAAAGTGGGGAATATTGCAGGGCTATTCATCAATTTGAAGTTCAGCCTCATTGCATTGTTTATCATTTTCAACAGGTTCATTTGATTTTGAATAAAAAAGGCTTTTACTAGGGCGGGAAAGAAGGCTCAGTGATATTGAAGTTGGAATGTAATTATACCTTGGGTCATAATTTTATATTCTGTCGTTGTCAGAAATGCATATAAATGTACTTATAGAGTCCACAAAGGAAAAGGGGATGGTTCATGTTTATGTATGCGATTGTGTGCCTGCTGGTAGCGATGTGTGTGGATGTATGTGTGTGTCTGTGTACAAGAGAGGGAGAGAGAGAGGGAGAGAGTAGGAGGGAGAGAGAGTGGTGAGAGCTAGAAAGACAGAACAAGAAGAGAGAGAAAAAGAGAGAAGGAGAGACCAAAGCTTTTAATCCTTCAGATCTCAAAACCTTGTGACCATTTCTTGTCAACTTTACAATATATGCAAACAGTTGCCAAGCGACAAGTGAAATAGCAATTTCTGTTCATTTAATGGCTGATCGGTAGTGCACACATGATAGGCCAAAGATAAACAAAGTGCTCTTGTAAACTCAGTGCAAATTTGGCCACCATACCTCTCTAGGCCCTTGTGTTTGGCCCTTCATATAATCGTCCCCTCCCTTGTTGAAAATGTGACAACCATAAGAGAAAGCCATCACAAGCAGGTATTTTTAGACCAGGAGATCAGCTGCTATGGAAGAGAGCAGAGCCAGAGAGTTTAGTCAAAATTGGAATCATATCAATTCAATTCAAACATCTCCCTGGATTCCAATCAACTGAAAGAAAATATTTCGAAAACAAAAATGAAAGACAAAGTAATAATAAATTAGTCGTTACGAAGTCCTCAGAACATCAGGAACATCACCAGTCGAAAATTCACTGGACTTCCTCATTTGGGTACGATTATTTGAACATGTAAATATAAAGGCTGTTGAAATACATAACTTGAAACAAACCCATTGAGAATAGAATGCGTTTGCCTCATAACAAAGAAAACGTTGTTGTGAATGATGCATATACACTGTTTAAAAAAAGGAAATGGAAGATGTAATCATCACAGTATAACATGAAGTCAATTAAACGTCAGTGCAGTAGGTCATTTGTAGGGCTCTGGCAGCGCTCCTCCTGTTCCTCCTCCCACAAAGGAGCAGATACCGGTCCTGCTGCTGGGTTGATACTGTCTAGAGCCCGGTCCAGCTTTCCTTGTGTAACGGCCCGTCTACTGGTGTCTCCTCCATGCTCTTAAGACTGTACTAGAAGACACAGCTAACCTTCTTGCGACAGCACGTGTGGATGTGCCATCCTGGAGCTGGACCGCCTGTGCAACCTGAATGGGCTGCAGGTACCTCCTCCTGCTACCAGGAGTGACAAGGACACCAGGAAACTGGAAAAAGAATCAGTCAGGAAGGATAAGGAGAGAGCAATAGTGTGGCCACCACCTGCAAAACCATTTCAAAAACAATGTTAGAGCAGGGATGTCAGCTTATTAACATTATTTTGTGCTTTTCTCTTAAAGTGGCTTGGAAATATTGTCCGTTTGCAGATTGTGACTTAGGACTTATAATGTGCATGCATATTTGGGCCTGTGCATTGTTTTGACCATGAGGCACACGAAAACAGAGAGACATAACTTTCCGATCAACTGTCTAGCAGGTTGTTCTAGATTGTTCCTCTTCCCCAAATTAGTTGAGAGAGGTGCGTTCAATCAATTCAATTTGCAATTCTTTGCAATTTCATTTACGTTAGCTTTGTATTGGCCACCCGTGTGTTCACGATTGTTACGGAAAGAATGGTTCACATGTAATCCGACTTTAAGAGAATTCTTTTTGTACGTTCACTGTATGAGACCATTTTGGGCGTCACTTCAATGTTTGGTGCTCAGCTCCATTCAAGCAGCTGGCTCTCTACAACTGAAACAGTGCAAAGGCTTGGTTTGTGTAAAAAGGGATTTTCGGGGGCTTGGTCTACAGCTCCAAGATGCTTATTTTAGGCTTCTTTTGACAGTCCCTGTTGCATGTTTCTCTTGTGACAGCAAGAGATGGCAACACTGGGTTGGAGTGCAGTTGAGTTTGTCGTCTAGTCATAGCCGGTACTGTCTTCAGTAGCCTGTTCATAGCACTTTGACTTTCATAACAAGGTATGTCGGCCAAATAATTTCCATGATAGGAAACCTGAGGGCACACAGCCACACTGTCACTTTTAGTTTGGGGATGACATAATGCGATGCACTTCCTGCGGCCGTTCAAATCAACGCTAGACAAAACACCTATCGTGTCATTTGGTATCCTAAAACGTACATTTGAGCTTGATTTCGGTCAAAGATTGATACTATAAGTCCCCATTCACGTTTCTGACCATGCATGAAGACACAATACCAACTGTTTTTAATTCCTGAAAAGTACTAATTGCTAAGTACTAAGGTTTCCATCTGACAGTGACAATATTCTGTATAAACATATATACACACAGTATATCACAATCTTTTGTTCTTTATTCATCTCTCCTGCATACCTTGTTTACGTCTCTGTAATAACAAATCCATCAATTTTGACAATGTTTTTTTTCTCTCATGGGGCAAAATTTTAGAATGAAATCCACTGATGGATATCACACAATGGTTTATCATGTATTGATTACTTTCAAATGTCTCCTGCTATAGACTTTTGATTCACTTATGTGTTATCGGAGTATCCCATTGGATCAAATGTATCTATTATGGCTCAATATAAGTGCCATTTAGGTTTCCAATTCTCAGACTAATTCCTGGCATGGTATTCATCATAATCATTTAGAATAAATAAAAAAAGTTAAATCTCAAACTTAGATTTTTTTAATAAAAGGTGAAATCCAAATGATTCAATGCAACATTTAAAACACATCCACCCCACATATTACAAACAGACATTAAAATGGTGCATCGTTGGTGAAGGAGCTCTGTGTTGTTCCACAGTAGCAGTATATACTTTGTTGTCTATGCGAGAGGGTTCTGTTTTTCAGAGGTACATTCAAAATGCCTGCAGTTTAAAAACAAAAAAGAACCCTCTGAAGTATTTGGGAACAAATGTAGAGTCAGTGTTAGATCCTACCTCATTTAAGTGCTCAGATGAGCGGAAATGAAAAATCCACCCGCAGCCCCAATTACCAGAAGAAAGTGAAGCTTTATCGTCATTCATCTCATGCTGTTATTGCTCCTGCAGCATGAGGAGAGCTAATAACAGAGGGTAAGATGCAAGGTAAATGATAAGGAAATAACTGGGAAATTACATTTGCCACATGCGATCATTCATTTCAGTCAAAAGATAATAAGGAAAAAAATGTCCATTCATTTTTATCCTTGTCATATCCAGATTCATCAAGAAGTTGGGAATGCAAATGGACTTTGCTTAAAAACCAAAATGTGCATAATTAACGAATCATTTTGGGGTTCCAGTGACTTTTCTGAAACCTCAAACTGGATCACATTGAAAAGGATCAAACATTTTAGATAAGGATTTTTAGGGCATGCCATTCAGGTTCTATAAATAGACTTTAGAACATTATTTTGCACAGTTGTCAATAGTTGTCTCGACCTACAACTTGACTCTCAATCACAGTTGTACCATATTCCAAAAAGAAGCCACTCGTGTTTTGTCCAAAACCCGGGATCCCTTTCTGAATAGACACAGAGGGATTATGAGCTCTAAACCCGGGTGTGAAGCTTATTTACCATATGGCAGTGAGGGACAACTTAGGTCGGGATGGGAACTCATATGAACTTATTATGAGAGGCTCCGGTGGCTCAGGGGTCACGCCTCTCCCTCACACACACACACACACACACACTCACCTTGCAAACTAGCTCTTGACAAAATTCCTTTTTGAGTTAATTACCTACAATTGTAAACATTTTGCCTTTGATGTAGAGAAAATTCGCAGTTCTGACTAGAAGTTTAGCCGCCTGCTAAATTACTAAAGACTAAATTACCAGTTCAATCACGTTTAGCTATCACAGACTAATTGTCTTTCAATGAAAAACTGCTGATGCACTACATGCACAACCAAATTTTGAAATGTCACAGTCTATTCGACTTTTCTAACTTTCAACAGTAAGTTAAAGCAGACAATTCTTAAAAATCATCCCCGCTCTACGGAGTACTCGTTCTCATTTTAATTCTGCGTATGACACAAAAGAACTGCCGCAATTATTCATTTCTCCGAGCAGCCTACAGACAGCATCTTTCCCAGGCACCTATGCATTGAGATCTGAGCTGAGCCGTGTACAAATATTGGCCAGTCTCCATACGGAGTCAGGGAATGTGAAAACAAGAGTGACTAATGCACAGATACAGAGAGAGAAGTGTTGTAATTCTGAATCATTTATGGGTCTGTTTCGCCGGCGTTGACACAGGCCACTGCAAAGATTCACATCTAAATCATGGATTATGTGAAAAGTCTACTTCAGTGAAAATAAATGGACTTCATAAAACTTTGCGCGGTTGGACATTGAGATGATATCTGTCAGAAAAGAGCACAGTGGCTATTTTTTTTTTGCCAAAGTATCTGCCTGTGCCAGTAGCACTTGCTAAAGGCCTACAGTCTGCCTACTATGGTGAGCTAGTTGAACAAGTATTCCCATTTTTTAACAAGAATTTTCATTCTTGATATCATTAATTCACATTTTTGTTATCAACATTTAATATTCTGGGCATCAAAAACACAAATGAACTATATATTATGGTAATGAGTTGGCAATGAACTGGGGTGGGATCATGGTCTCGGGCCATTTTGACTTTCCAAAGCAAATAAGCAACAGGAAATTCGACTTGAAGATGGTGGAATATGCCTTAGGAAAACAAAAGCTCTTCATACTAGCGATGGGAGAAATTATGCTTTCCAATGCTATGAGCCAATTCAAGCAATTGCATTACAAATGAATTTGCTGTGTCTAAACACTCACAACAACGCACGTTGGTGACATCTGCAGGCCAACCACATAAAATATGTAATTGAAAAGGAAGATTCCCATAAAATAAACTGAGTGGTGCAGTGGGTGGAATAGGCTGGCATTGCATATAGGCCTAAACACTCCATAGCAAATTGATAAGTGAAGAGTTAAGTGGAGCCTTAATCTGTCCCTAAATGAGCACAGCTTCCTACATGAGAGCAAATCGTGCATTTCACAAGGTTACGTTCAAAAACGTGAAAAGGTTTCCCCACAGTGGATCTTGTTATTTTTTGTGCTCCCTCCATTTCTCCAAAATGACTGAATCATTCTGATAGTGACGTCTGTCTCTCCCGAAATCTGTCTGTTTTCATTGGCTTTAATCTCGGGCTGGTACAGTTGACAAGATCCCAACATGATCTCGTAACCGACACTTTGTTTGCTAGTAGCTGTTAAATACACCTCTAGTTATTTCTAGTTCAATATATTGACTTCAGGACTTCAGAAACCTTTCGCAGGGCACTGTAGGTATACACATCCTGGATGTACAGTACATGATAGTGGTTAAAGGCACATGGAAATGCACACAGGACAAGCGTTCACGTACACGGGGTGTTTTATTTACAGAAACACAGGAAGTGGGGAAACACCTGACAGACACCAGGATGGGCGGGGAGGTGTCTTCTCAGAAGCAAGCTCCTTGTAGAGACTTTCTTTGCACCCTGTCCGCTCTTGGCTGACTTTCTACTCGCTCATACATTTGCGTCGTCAGGCTTCTCTTTCAGCCGTTCTGTCTTCCTGGGCTGCTTTCCTGGGGCCTTTTTAACTGTCCCTAAATGAGGCATGATCGGGAGCAGGTGCGCCTCATTAAAGGAGAAGCTAGTCTGTGTTCCCTGACCCCCTTTTTGCAAACCTGGGCTGGGTGGTTCTCGTGGAAACGCTGGAGAGGGTGTGCTCGCACATGCATGCATATACAGTCCCAAGTTTGGACACACCTAGTAATTCAAGGTTTTTCTTTATTTGTAGTATTTTCCAAAAACAGGAAATACATTATATGGAATCATGTAGTAAGAAACAAATAGATGTATCTTTTAGATTCTTCAAAGTTGCCATCCTGCATAGGCTGAGCAATTGTTGGCTGCTTTTCCTGAAGGCTGCAGTCCAACTCATCCCGAAAACATCTCGATTAGGTTGAGGTTGAATGTTTGTGGAGGACTTGTCATCTGATGCAGCACCATCACACTCCTTATTGGGGAGTAAAATAGTATTTACAAAACATGGAGGTGAATTTTGGTAAATTTTTCTAAAATACGAATACATAGTCCCACTTACCTTAAACAAGGCAACATGGCAAAGGTCATTAAATGAATTCTCACAACTCAAAAGATAAACACATTACATGAACAGTATTTAGCCTTAAACAAGGCAAACCTGTTAATCGAAATATATTTCAGATGACTACCTAATAAAGCTATTTGAGAGAATGCAAAGGGTGTGCAAAGCTGTAATCAAGGCATTTTGGTAAACTTAGAAAACCTTACATGTGATTGTAGCCAAAAGCTACTGTTCACAGTGCCTACCTATTTTGAACAATCTTTTTAGTATCCTACGAAATTAAATGCAGCAGCCAAATAAGCCTTCAGTTCTGAATGGTATCCTGACACTTATGGTGATACATGTCATTGTACACAGGAACACTCCCACAGGACCAGGAAGGCCTTATCACTCACATGGCCTGTAGCCACGGCTTGAAGGCCCAGTCCTGACAGATCATCAATACAGCTATTATGTGACCTGCCAAGGGAGATGACAGAGAACCGCACCAATGTGTCCAAACCACAACTGTTTGAACTACACCCGGCACTTCATTTTCTTTTCTGGTTCAAAGTTGACAATGGAAATACATTGAATTGCATTAAATAAAACACCACTGGTTTTGTTTGTATATTAGAATATGGCATCACTGCAGCATTAGTTAACATGCAATGAGAAATGTATGACAAACGGGTGGTATCAGGGTGGGCTTGTGGCTGTCTGCATAGTTTTGAATAACCGTTTAGTCCCGCTTCGCTATATTCCTGATATCTTCCACATTGCATGTATTTAAGGTGGTTCCGAACCAAAAATGTATTCTCATTGTTGAAATAAAAATGTTTTGGGCGTCTGTGCAACTCAGCAGCGATATTTGCATAGAGCTCCTGTACTTAATGCTTTAATGATGCCCTCCAGACCGCTTGTATTCGAGCGTTGCCGTTTCCTTTATGCTCTCTGCAAATCAAGCGCATCCGCAAGGCAATGCTGCCCTCTGCTGTGCAGTACAGAAACGCAGGACGCAAACACTACCGCCTCCATTAGAAATTCCAAATAGGAAAATAGATGTCAAGCGCAATTTGATGGCGGGGTTACGTGTCGTGGGGAATTGTGATTGTAATTACACGATATCCTTGGTGATCACGCTGGCATGAGTTTCCTTGGTGGTCTGCATGCTCTACCAGACGGAAACCTAGTTTGATATTCTGCTCTCATCTGCTCCCATGGCGTCGTGCCCCAGCAGCACACAGTGGTTGAGTAATGAAGCTTTTTTCCCCCACAATCATGTTGCCCCCACTTGATAGCTGGGCTGGGTTTAGCCGTGGGCCTCCTGCTCAACACATCTTTATTCAGCGGAGTACCGGCAGACTCCAGACTCCACACCTCCAGGCAACAAGCTGGATCTCGCTGCTATTAGTTGGGGTTTAAACAGTAAGCCTGTGCATTTTCAATAAGCCTGCACAATGTTGAGTCTATAAGGAGTTGAAAAATGATCTATCTGAAATGTGTGTGTGTGTGTAGCCTGCCGTTCAGCAGGTTGCGCAAGTAATTAAAAGGTTCAAAGGTTAAAATCTGCTGTTGTGCCCTTGAGCAAGACACTTTAACCTACTGGAACTCCTTTTGTAATTCTGTCAGTAGGGTTGAGTGGTTTCCAGATTTACATGCTGTCATACCATTCATATAACATTAACGGAATAGCCAATGCACACAAGTACAATTCCATAGCACTTGCTATTTTGTGTTCTCTAAAATACTACACATCTGTAGAAGGTGAAGTAAAGAGGGATAGAGTGAGGAATGTGTTTTGTTTGAGAATAGTAGGAGGCGAAAAGGCACTGAAATGTATGTTAGTGATTTCCTCACAGTGTTAGCTAAATGCTATTGATAGTAATCTCATATCTCAAACTATTACACATCCAAGAGGGTATTTATTGTCTCTCCAGTAACAAAGAAGCACGATTCAACTGATAATATGCAATATTTAGCTGGAAAATATTAGCAGTGAGTTTTAAGTGTAAATGATCAACTGTCTTACATTGCACACCACTGAAATTGGATATTTGTTTCATGTGCTAGTTCAATCAAAACTAGAATGCCAGGCGTAATACAGTCTAGCAAAATATGGCAAAAAGTATTGTAAATGTCAAGCAGATATGGTATACATATTAGTGCAAAGGCTTCCCTCTTTCCCCACACCAACCAACCCCTGGCCGCCTTGTGTGACTGAGACCAGAGGGGTTGGCAACTCGGCTCTCTTCTTGCCACTGTGTAAATTATTCACGCCGCCTATGTCAGAGCGGCCCTCACCTGTCAACAGGTGCACTGGAGGGGAGTGGAGGGGGGCTGGAAGCGAAGCAGAAGACCACTTCTTTGTAGCCACTGACAGACAGATCGGGTCAGCCGTCTGACCCGTCCGCTCCGTGTGATTCTAGCGCTGGCGGTCCGGGGCTGGGAGCAGACAGGTGCTACGTGGTGTGAGGGTGATGTCAGTTTCGCAAATAGTCAACCCCGCAGGTAAGTGCATGGATTATTGTTCTGGATTTTCACTTGCATGCTAAATGCAATTACTGTTGCTTTGTCTGTTACACCGCAAACATGCATTAGTATAACACTTTGAACCAGACAAAAGGTGTATTCAGCACAGAATCTTTCAACTATTGAACGGAAAAAGTACTGTATCTGATGTTTATCTCGCACATGTTAAAAATGGCAGTAGCATTCACACAAAATGAAATGTGATACTACATTTTCCGGATACGGTGTAAACACATATCCATTACACTTGTATTTCTTTCAGGAACATGATGGCTCCATCCTGTTGGCTCCTTCTACTGTTTGTCATCAGTCCTCCGTACAGGACAATTAAAGCCTGCTATAACGGGTGCAGCTGTCTTGCCGATATGAAATTTGTCAACTGTTCGGGTGTTAACCTGACCACGCCTATTAAAAATATTCTCCCCCTCGCTGATCACTTAGACATGTCTAGAAACCTGTTGACAGAGCTTCTGAAAGGTTCCTTTGAGACACTGTGGTGCCTGAGAGTGCTTCTTTTAAAAGACAACAACATCAGCCATGTAGCTGATGGAGCTTTCTCCACCCTCCAGGAACTAAGGAAGCTGGACCTGAGCCATAATCACCTCGCTGATCTTGGGCCAGGCTTCTCTCTGGGCCTTGAGTCTCTAACAGAGCTCCTGCTGGATCACAACCATCTCACTTACCTGGACAGTGGCACCTTCAACAGCCTGGAAAACCTCCAGAAGCTGGACATGAGCAGCAACCTCATCTCCACAGTCAAGCCCAGGGCCCTGGGCTATCTGACTTCCCTACGCCAGCTACACCTGGAGGGAAACAATCTTACCTCTCTGGGCTCAGGCCTATTCTCAACATTGCGCTCCCTGGAGGTGCTGGGCCTTCGAGGGAACTTTATCAAATCCATTGAGCCGGGCACCTTCAGACCCATGTCTTCACTAAATCTACTGGACCTGGCCCATAACCGCTTGGGTACTCTAAACTTCAGGACCCTGCTGAGCATCACCACACCCAGCCTTCATGTCCTGCTAGAGAGGAACCCCTGGCATTGTGACTGTGACCTGCAGAGGGTGTTCAGGAAGCTGTGCAGCATAAACAGGGTGTTCCTGGATGACTACCAGGAGCTGAGGTGCAGCAAACCACCCGGTCTGAAGGGCAGGTCCATGGGAGAGGTGGACAATGAGCTGTGCGTCGGAGAGACTGTGACTGTGCTCATTCTAACCGTCACCGTGGTGATCACCGTGGTAGCGGCCATTATTATGGCGGAGAAGAACAAGAAGAACAGCGTGTCCAAGGACTGCGAGGAGAGTGTGGGGCTGGACACCTACTACGACCATGAAAGTTAGGGCTGGCTATGCAACCTGAGAACGTTGATGGCCACGGAGTGTGTGAACTTCAGGGTTAACAGATTTCATCAGATGCTTGTCATTATCCATGAAGTGATGAGCGTTGTTCCATAAACCATCGAAGACAATAAAAGACATGTTGCTACATTACATCCCATAGAATTGGAAACACCATATTTCATCCAACATATAAAGCTCTTACCTTTTATTTAAGATAATTCATTCAGATTGTTTCTTGTAAAATATGCTGGACAATTAAATGTATATTAAATGTATCATGTCTGAATATTTTGGAAAATGCTAAATATTTATCTTTTTCCAGAATGTGTATACCACCTAAATATGGTCTTAGACTATAAAATATTTGTGTTCATGTTCTCCTTAACTCAGGTTCCCATCAAGCAACTCTACTAAAAACAACAAATGTATACTTATACTTCTTCTCTTATTTCGGCAGAGAGTTATCATTCTGACTGGTTCTCCCATCTCTACAGAGAGTTATCCTTCTGACTGGTTCTCCCATCTC
>JACXGK010003954.1:16089-31060 GCA_016801125.1 Novumbra hubbsi | reverse complement strand
ACCGCCAGGGACTCAAATCTTGCAGTGCCAGACGTGTCCCCCTGCTGAAGCCAGTACATGTCCAGGCCCGTCTGAAGTTCGCTAGAGAGCATTTGGATGATCCAGAAGAAGATTTGGAGAATGTCATATGGTCAGATGAAATAGAACTTTTTGGTAAAAACTCAACTCGTCGTGTTTGGAGGACGAAGAATGCTGAGTTGCATCCAAAGAACACCATACCTATTGTGAAGCATGGGGGTGGAAACATCATGCTTTGGGGCTATTTTTCTGGACGACTGATCCGTGTAAAGGACAGAATGAATAAGGCCATGTATCGTGAGATTTTGAGTGAAAACCTCCTTCCATCAGCTAGGGCATTGAAGGTGAAACGTGGCTGGGTCTTTCAGCATGACAATGATCCCAAACACACCGCCTGGGCAATGAAGGAGTTGCTTTGTAAGAAGCATTTCAGGGTCCTGGACCAAGCCTAGCCAGTCTCCAGATCTCAACCGCATAGAAAATCTTTGGAGGGAGTTGAAAGTCTGTGTTGCCTAGCAACAGCCCCAAAACATCACTGCTCTAGAGGAGATCTGCATGGAGGAATGGGTCAAAATACCAGCAACAGTGTGTGACAACCTTGTGAAGACTTACAGAAAACGTTTGACCTCTGTCATTGCCAACAAAGGGTATACAAAAAAAGTATTGAGATAAACTTTTGTTATTGACCAAATATGTATTTTCCACCATCATTTGCAATTAAATTCATTACAAATCCTACAATGTGATTTTCTGGTTTTTCTTTTCTCATTTTGTCTGTCATAGTTAAAGTGTACATATGATGAAAATTACAAGCCTCTCATCTTTTCCAGTGGGAGAACTTGCACAATTGGTGGCTGACTAAATACTTTTTTGCCCCACTGTACATAAGTATTCACAGCCTTTGCCATTGATCATACTTGAAATGTTTCTACTACTTGATTGAAGTCCACCTTTGGTAAATTCAGTAGATTGGACATGATTTGGAAACACACACCTGTCTATATAATGTCCCAAAGTTGACAATGCATGTCAGAGCACAAACCAAGCCATGATGTCCAAGGAATTTTCTATAGACCTCTGAGACTGGATTGTATCAAGGCACAGATCTGGGGAAGGGTACAGAAACACTTCTGCATCATTGATGGTCCCAATAAGCACAGTGGCCTCTATCATCCGTAAATGGAAGACGTTTGGAACCACAAAGACTCTTCCTAGAGTTGGCAATCCGGCCAAACTGAGTGATCGCCAGAGAACACCAGAATTGACAGGTCACCATTAGCGCCCCGTTCTCTTCACAGATGAGAGCAGGTTCAAACTGAGCACGTGTGAGAGACATGAAAGAGATGCTGTGGTGAGCATTACGCTGCCTGCAACATCATCCAGCATGGCCGTTTTAGTGGTGGGTCAGTGATGGTTTTGGGAGGCATATCCTTGGAGGGTCACAGAGACCTCCACATGCTGGTCAACAGTATCTGCTGTTTGGTACCAGGATGAAATCCTCAGACCTCATGCTGTAGTTTCTCCGGATGCAGGACGATACCCATGGAAGTTCCTGGATGATGAAGACATTGAAGCCACGGACTGGCCCTCATGTTCCTCAGACCTAAATCCAATTGAGACCCTTTGGAACATTATGTATCGTGCGTCTGACACCACCAAGTAGCGCCACAGACTGTCCAGGAGCTCACTCACAGCCCTCAATTAGTTGGTGATGTTGGTTTTCATTGACCGTTGTTACCCTAATGTACAGTAAAGATTTTGCTATTTAATATCATTTTGTTCATCTCGACCCGATGTCTGATTTATGTGTTCCCTTAATTTTTTGGAGCAGTGTTCTTTTATCCAGACAATGTGAGCGCAACAGTAATGGTTCCTAACAACATAGTAATGGCAATGTCTTCCTCAGCACATGGGGTTGAATACCTTTGAAAAAACATATTTTAGTTTGTCCAATATTTTCCCAATACAAAAACAGTGTCATCACAAATTCATAAATTTTGAGTGTCACAACTATTCAAAAATAAAACATCAAACAACATATCAAATTCGGCAAAGAGAGAATCCGTCATTTGGATACTTTTAGAAGTGGCTGCGTGTTGCATTCCCTTCAGAAAATAACAGATGCACTCAGCAAATCAGGTAGTAGTATCTAAATCAATCAGGGTCGTCTACACTAACTGATAGCTTGCTAATTGGTGCACTAATCCAGTCACTAAGTACTGTACTGGTGCCTGCACTCTGCTTGGGAGTGTTTCCAAAGTAAACACACCCAGCACAGCGCAGGTCATCGATGCCTCGTTTCTCAACCGATGAAGACGACGGGTGACAGAATACCTATGAACAGATCTGAGACAAAAGGGGACAAATACTGGCCATGGTTAGAGCTTAAGGGTAGGATTGTGTGGGGCAGATGACCCCAACCAATTCCTGTTCTAAAGAGCTATGGGCCTTCTTTTCAGTCCGGCACTTAGATACCAGATTAAAGTCATTGCAGTAGCAAAGAGTTATTGAACACAATTGCCATTCAACAGAACCGAGCGCGAGAATTAAACATTAGACCAAAGAGAAGCAGTGTGCCAGAATCGCCTTGTGTAATTCATTCTTCTATGACCTGATATGATACAGCATAGTGTATACATGGAGAGGATCAATAAGTACTATATTTGAGGTAAACAGAACAGGACAAGACGACCAGCACACTGTCTACTGTCTGTCATCACCCTCTCTTTTCTCCTAAAAACAGACAAACAGACACAAATCAATAGTAAAGGTGACAGGAGCAGAAGTGAAATGAGAAGCTTGTACCTGAGACCGTCCTCCTCCGGTATTTACATGAATGAAGCTGTAAACACACAAAACCAAGCTAGTTTTCAAAGTGTGCTAGTGTTATTAATCAGTGCTCATTCCTGATTGGTCTGCAAAGTTAAGGAATTCTAACACTTCAAGCAGCATCAAGGAAGAAACAGCACAGGGAAAGAATTTACATTTGCTGTGTTTTCACAAGGGCAGTGAAACACTACTGCCCCCTGGTGTATGCATGACAGCCCCACAGGGGTATGAAAACACCTATTTGTTGTTCAAGTAACTACATATAAACAGTATATTTTCATTCAAAAGCAGACAAGAGATGGGTGGTTGAATATTTTATTGTGAGAAATAATGTTGAATTGAAATTTCTTACACAGCTACACACATGACAATGGAATATATATGTTTACGGAAGATTACAAAACAGAAACAAATTGGAACACAATAGACAAAGCACTTTTCTTTATTTGCAAGGCACAGAAATATATAGAATATCACTAAAGGGTTTAAACAATTATCTTCATAGCCCACAAACACAGGATTGGTTGGTATTTGACACATGCCATGGGTAGATGAACTAAGTAAGTCCAACATCACTTTTGTCCTACAGATTTGCAATTAGGCATCAAAATGCATTGTCATTGAAGGAATTTAGAGTTCTGCTGGAGGTTTTGGCAAGGGGAACAATGTCAAAACTGCACGTGATGTATGATTGTGTTTGTTTGGAGAAGTTCTGGAGTGCTGCTAAGGATATCTACATATTTGTATTAGAAATTTAACTTTTATCATACATAAACATGTGTTTTATAATGTGCATTTTTAAATAATTTCTTCCCTATTAAAACTGATTATAAGATGACTTTAATATGACTATACCGTAATTGTAAAACTATTAGTATTGTGACCCGGGAACAAAACAAAGCAGATTTAACAAAAGGAAAAGCCCTATTGTAGAAAAAAAACTGTTTACTGTTTTCCAAGCTATTGAAACAAAATTTTTAACATGTTTTTAAAGGCCCAAAACATATGGCCAATTTTGTGCCTTTATTTTTTCCATTGTAAGAATCAGAATATCCTGCAGTCACCCCGAAAAAATATACCTAACATTATTTGGATTTACTGCTAAATTTAAATATTTTGGATTTTAGTGTGGTTTGAAAATCAAACAATTAATATGCATTTAAATGACTCCCTCTTAGCTTTAATCACAGATTACAGTGATTCAACTACTACAATATTTCAAACATCGTTGAAGAGAATGTTAAGCAATAATTTAGTAATAAGCACTTGTTTAGTATTTGGTCCAATATTGCAAGCATGCAATGACTTTGTGCACATGTTAATAAATGTCCTCTAATAAAAGCTGAAAAGCTATGCTTCAACCTCATAGTAATTGTTTCACTTCAAATAACCTTTTTAAGTACAAAGCCAAAAGACAAAGGGATAAAAAACTGTTACCGTTTCAAACACATGTCAATCACAATACTGGTAAACATGCATTCGCTAGCTGCCACCACAGTACTTAAAAAAGAAATACAGGTTTGAGTTAAATGGGCAGTTTTTCATGTCTTTGTAGTGTTGTCTGAAAATATGACTTAAAAACCTTATATCAAACAGAATGTACAATGTAGATTGGTTTCTTTTATAATGTAGGCTTCCTTTTCAGTTTTTCATACAGGCCAGTAATGTGGGGTGAATTAAATGTTATTGATCCCTTTTTAAAGTAGCAGAGCCCAGGAAAAAAAAACCTGCCTCGGCCTATGGGAAAATCTAACCCTGTGTTTCGTTTCAATTTCTTTGGGACCAAAACATACATTGTAATGCCAAAGACACGCCAAAAAACCATTTCATGATGTGTTGAGTGTTCCTGAATGGTTTTGTGTAATCCCTAACGTAAATCAATGATTCTCCACTAAATGTATTGTGTGTGAGCAATTTCCACATTGTGTGCCTGTTGTCCTAAATGTTGTGCGCGTTTGGTACCATCTTATCTAAAATGATTAACGCTGTAATAATTGCTAATTGCATTCAGTTGTTTTTATGATGTTGTCAGAAATTAGATAGATTGGTAGATTTTATGTTAACTGGGCCTCGTGTGAATCTTTTGAAAGGGGTGTGCAATGGATTTTATTAGGACTCACAGCACACAGGACAATGAGAGGACATAGTATATAGGCAACCTGAACGTTGATTGGTAACCTGAATGTTAATTGAATTAATTCTGTTCCTACCAACTTCTATTTGCTTGGCCTTCTCAATTCAGTTGCTAACATCAGCAAGTCGTGGACATGCTTGATATCAGATTGACTCAAATGTAATGCATGTAATGTATCCCAATTACATCAGTAATGCATAGGTTAATCTGCATTCCCCTGACACAGATATTCACTCCTGTTGTTAAGTGGAGTCCCATTTCTTGTCAGTACATCTGCGGCAAGAATCTTTTAGGATAGGCCAGACAGCCTCTCACTCACCTCCCAGAGCTTCCTGGCCAGAGCATCATCCCGCCCCTTGGCTCCTACTTCCTGCAGTGCACAGGAAGAGAAGTAGCGCCCACTGAGGGGTTCAATGCCTTCCTGGAGGGCACAGTGCAGGGTAGTTTGAGCTCCTGCCTCAGCATCCAGAAAGAAAAGCTTAACGATGGGAAACAGGAAAAGCCTCAGCCATGGGTTGAGGTTGCGAGAGAACTCTGTGTGAATGACTCCTACAGGACCGGAGGGAAAATGTGTTGAAGGAAAAAAAGGAATTTACACATTCAAGGCTTGATCAGCAATAACAATATTTGTTTTACCAAACCCTATAAAAACATTTCTATTAAAAGTGGAATAACAACAAATATCTTCTATTAATATATGAACTTAGACAACTTGAAGTCATTTTTTGACTTTTTCTTCATGCACAAAACTCTCTCACCCAGGGAGAGCAAGTGCAGTATCATCTGGTTATATTGCTCTCCCTGCACTAATGCCATCTGATAGATCTATGTAAAATAAGGACTGTATATGTGAAAAACAAATGTTCTGTCACAGCAAACACACAACACTGGGGAACCTCAATCAATTGTGGTCTATACCATACACATCCTGTGATACATTTCAGTCGCAGGTGTACATTCTACCTAATCTACCTTCTCTTTGTTAAAAAATGTTAAGAAAGTTAAACTTTGAAACCTGCGATAGACATCATAAAATGTTCATGTATGCATTTACCACATTTATTGGGGATCGCAAGTTGCGTTTTCTCCATTACAGAACATACAATTCACATTGAAACTGTGAAATAACGATTATCTAAGTTCAATCAAATCTCATTAGTAAAGAAGATCAATATTACCAGATGAGGCTGCACTCGCGTGAGCTCAACCTTACACTCCATACTTAGAGACAGTCCATCAATTACTTCAAGCGATTTAAGAACAAGAATTGGAGATGTTTGTCAGGATTACCCTTGAAACATAATACACTTTAAAATTCTAAATGACGGATGTTGCAGGATTAATTTGCTGTTGTGTTTAACTGACTCAAATTAATTTACTAATAAACATCTCACACGTCAATCAGCTGTTACATTAACAGCCAGAAACGTAAACCAAGTAAGCAGAATTCCATGTAGGTCCCAGAAGGAGCTCCTGACCTGGGTGGAGGCTGTAAGTGGTAACGCCTGTCCCCTCAAGGCGGTTGGCCAGCTCCCGGGTGAAGAGCACGTTGCACAGCTTACTGTGGCAGTAGGCCTTGAAGTTATGCCAGGTAGACTGGTCCGGAACAAGGTCCTTGTGGGTCCCCAGCAGTGCAAAGTCCACAGAGCCCAACCGGTGCAGCAGTGCCGAAACATTGACCACGCGACTCGGACTAGACTTCTTCAGGCGGTCCAACAGCAAGCAGGTCAACAGGAAGTGACCTAAATGGTTGACCCCAAATGCCATGCCGAACCCATCCTCTGTGTGGCCAGAACCCATCATTCCTGAGTCCAGGGGACAGATGGAGAGACAAAAAAAAATGAGTTAGAATACGCACGGTAGCCAAGTATGTATGCATTAGGCTTAACATTACTACGTGCTTTATTCAACAGCTGCAACCTTTTAATTGAATAAGTTTATATGTTATACACCTCTAGGCCAAACCTGCGTTGTTGATTAACAGGTCCAATCTGGGTTCTGTCTTCAGGAAGGTCTCAGCAAAGGAGCGAACAGACTTAAGACTCCCCAGATCCAGCTGTATGAACAACACCTCATTGTTCCCACTCTCCTAGAGGATATGGACACACACTTTCTGTCTATAGACACACACTTTCTGCCCATGGACACACACTTTCTGCCCATGGACACACTTTCTGCCCATGGACACACACTTTCTGCCCATGGACACACACTTTCTGCCAATGGTTAGATTACCAATAATATCCACATTAAAACAGCACATTTAATTGATTGTGATATTCATATACCACATATTTTCTGTGATAATTTGGGTAATGTGGTTGTCCTTTCTAACATCACTGCCAAGCAAGGGGCTATGTCCACTGGCTGCTTGTGTGGACAAGACTGATGGAACTACGCAAATAACACACAAACACTGCGGTTTTCAAAATAAAACCCACACAAAACAATACAAGAACAGTACTGGGTAGACCTGTCCCCAGAAGTTCTGTAATAGCCCTCGCAAAGACACATTTTATTTGGAAATGTAACTTCATCTGATATTCCAATGTGCAGATGACTTAGTCAAACTAGAATTGCAGTCAATTTCTCTGTAAATTATAACACAATATGTGTAAGGACAATAGCAGATACAAGTTTCTGTTGAAGTTAATCCAGACCTATGTATATTATTGCTCTTCTCTTACCCTACGGATGTCATAAGCAGCAGCTTCAGCTTTTTGTTTATTGCGGCAGGCCAAAATGACCCGGGCACCTCTCTTCGCCAAGTCCAAAGCAGTAGATTTCCCAATGCCGGTGTTACTCCCTAGGGAACAAAAAAAACACACTTAAGAGTCTGTTAGCGGCCACAAATACAGATGAGTACGCCGTAATAGGCTGCATCATGACATTGACCTAACCTGTTACAATGGCAGTTTTCCCTTTCAGTGTCACAGCACTCGTACATCTTGACCCTTTGAACACGTTGTAATAAATTATCAAATACAACACTACTGCTACTGCCAGAATAGATATAAAAACGGACATTACTACAGCGCTATATGTTATCTTTACGTTTGGAAATTAATTTATATCGCAAGCGATAAAATTTCAGGACTCAAAACCAACTCGCAGCTTGGATTGTTTTTCTTCCCGATACATGCTTCCGGGGTTTTTAAACGTGCAGTAGGGGAGTATTCCACCAGATGTCGTCTTTGCAGTCCATTACTGACAATTGGCCTGAGACAACGAATCAAACGCTGTTTTAATTCCATTGTCCTTTGCACTCCGTCATCGGGTTACTCTCCAAATCTATTGCAGAAGGCAGGACTGGAGGGGAAGTAGTATGAATGTGAAATCCTCATACAGCTGTTGGTAGTAGTTCTTTACTTCCTCCTAACTTATTTCAAGTGAATCAATCTAATGGGTTCCCTTCGATATGTGCTTAGGGTATTTAAATATGTATACATGGAGTATGGCCTCAAATCTTGCCCACTCTTTCACTATATCCATTCTCCAACAAAGCAGAAATTACAATGTAGTATATATATTCTGCTTTATGCATCATTACATGTTTTGCTAGCTAATATTATTCCGCTCACTCCACAACATAAAGACAACAATGTTTTTTTTATTTACACTTTTAATTAATGTACTTTGTCAACAACAATGGCAGCTTATATCCAATGTCCATATGACCTAAAACCTCAAGCCTAGGCTTAGTTGTTACCACATGTAGAGAGCTGGCTATGGACAAGGTTATATTATCTTCAATGAATGGATGCACTGTTCATTGCCAGCAAAGCTTTTATACAAAACGAATGAATAGACAAAAGCATGAAACACCATTATATTTATTCACAAAAGTCCTGCTTTGTCCAATATTCATATGCTTCATTTTCCTGATTGCCACTTCATGAACCAATAATTCCAACTTCCAGTTTTGTCTGAGCTAGTTGTGTACCAGGACAACCAAAATGGAACTTCCTAACTGACTATTCATTATTCACGTGTAAGCACTAGAATCTCTTCATTGTTGGTGGGCCTGAAAATTACATAAAAAAATCGACATGCACAGTAAGGAGATGTAGCGTAACGGTGGAGGGCTTTCACGAGAGTCCACATAGACGCTCACTGACTTGCCATAGCTTCTCGGACACGGCGTCATCTCTGGCCTTAGGGTAGACGTTCCTAACCGTACAGTTGGAGAAGTAGCGTCCGGAGAGGGTTTCCAGGCCCTCCTGCAGTGCACAGTACAGGGTGGTCTGAGACCCGGCCACAGAGTTCTTAAAGAACAGCAACGAGATGGGCTTCAACAGCACTAAGAAGAGTGAGTTTGTGTAACGGCCCAACTCCGTCTCGATTATACCTAGGCCGAAAAGACAAGAGTTTATGAATCCATCCAATTATACAATAGGGCATAGACGTTCCACTAAATTATAAGGCATTTTAAAATCGTTATATTAAAAAGCTTCACACGCAGTTCTTGGGCTTGTGAGTGAGAAACACTGACCTGGGTGAAGGCTGAAGCAGCTTACATTGGTGCCATGCAGTCTCTTTGCCAGCTCATGGGTGAAGAGGACATTACACAGCTTGCTGTTGCAGTAAATGAAGAACATATCTGTAGCAGACTTGCACACTCCAGTCTCCTTGTAAGTGCTCAAGCAGTTGAAATCAATGTTGCCAAAATGATGACCCATGGACGCTACGTTAACCACTCGACTGGGACCGCACCCCTTTAGACGGTCCAGAAGCAGGTTGGTCAGCAGGAAGTGTCCAATGTGGTTGACACCAAACATCATCCCCAAGTCATCTTCTGTGGTGTCATGCATGAAAATGCCTGCCAGAACATGGACATCATCATACATTCACCATCACTACTCACGGGAGTTCCATGCTTTATCTCCCCAAAGCCTTTCCTTTGCCCCTGCATTAATGCTTGTTTATTTATCAGAACTGCATTAATGTTAGCGAATTAAATATGTGGGTAGGGAAGCAATTTGAATTATAAAGCTTGCTTTCACCCGCATTAGGCTTAACATTACTACGTGCTTTATTCAACAGCTGCAACCTTTTAATTGAATAAGTTTATATGTTATACACCTCTAGGCCAAACCTGCGTTGTTGATTAGCAGATCCAGTCTGGGTTCTGTCTTCAGGAAGGTCTCAGCAAAGGAGCGAACAGACTTAAGACTCCCCAGATCCAGCTGTATGAACAACACCTCATTGTTCCCACTCTCCTTCAGAACACAGTTTTGTTATTTAGTCCCAATTTCCTAGTTAACAGCCGTTCATCAGTTTAGCGTTTGAAACATCTAAAACATTTCTCGAATCTCGATCACTGGGACTTTGGACACAAAAAGGTTTTATTGTGAAACAAATCTGTAATTGGAAAGTAGAGCAGTGGATGTGGAGCCTCTCCTTACCCTTCTGATGTCAGCCAGAGCAGCCTCAGCTCTGTGTCTGTTGCGGCAAGCCAGGATGACTCTGGCCCCTCTTCTGGCCAGATCCAGAGCTGTCATTTTCCCTATACCCGTGTTACTCCCTGGAAAATCAGTATTAGTATGACAGCAAACACTAGGAAAGGGATTTGTTCCTGCCATGAATGGAGGTTAAAGGCGAGGCTTGCAAATTGCTCTTTGCCCCAAGAGTTGTGCAAAGTAGTGAATAAATAAAAGGATTCACCACTGTAATGGCTAGCATTTTGGTTTCAATTTGGTAAGCTTTCTATAACATTTTTTCACTGTGAAATCATGAAGGTTACTTAGCTCTACAGGAAACAATTAAAATGAAATCCCTTTGAATAGAAAAATGTGAAGACTGCAAAGGGCACCATTATGCACAGCCTGTGGAGGCAAACCATTAGATTAATTTTTTAAGTCATTATATAACTGTGACATGATATTCTCAGAGTACATTGTGGGTAACACACTACGTTTTGCCAAAACAACAGACTCACCGGTTACTATGGCAGTTTTCCCATGTAGTTTTACAGTGCTCTTACATACTTTCCCTTTGACAAATATATTATGAAAATACAAATAGATCACCACTACCAGTCCAGCAACAAGAAAAAGAGCAGCCATTGAGCCTTTAGATCTTGGGTGAGTTTAGACCAGACCACTCAATCCAGCATTCCTTACTGTAGTCATGCAAAACTAAATAACTCTACTTTCTGTTGAGTTCTGGAGAAACTTAAACCACACCCCATTGATGGCACATGTGCAAGGGAGTTGAAATGGTTACCACACCATGCAGAGGCCATTAATATGATTGGCTTTTGCTAAAGCTTTTAATTTTTTAAGGCTTTTATTCACAGTTGGGTTATAGGGAGGTGTGAAGGCGGGGACAGTGGTGAGAGCAGAGATGGATACTGAAACCTGATGACCACATATGCACATGAATCCAGTAATTTCCTCACCTGATCAAAGCTCGGCACAAAAAGCAAACACACACCTGTTTGTAAATGCCCCATGAGTTAATATGATTAGTTAAGAAAAAAGCAATGTACTGTCTTTTTTTAAATGTTCAATATCGTAGGAACCACAATGAATATGCTGTGTATTAAAAGACAGTACATTGAGAGACGTCCTCCCCGCAATTTCCTGTGGCACACATCACAACGGCATTATGACTCCAGTCAGGAGTTCATACTTATACAGTAGTCTTGGTCCATCACCCAGGATTAGATGGTGAAATTGTCATTCGCACCGGCCTACCATTTTAACACACGACTAACTCTTCAACAGCATACATGGGCACAAAGACGCTTTCACAAATAACTGGAGGGTAGCATACTGACATGAGTGGATGCAGAAAAGCAGGAAAATATGTGCCCAGCAGTGTCTCGGCCAGATCATGGGTGAAGAGAATGTTGTGGGGTGGACACTACAGACATTCATCGCAGATATATTAAGTATGCTTACTGCTCAAGTGGATAAAATCAATTGTGACAAATACATAACCCATAACCCATACCATAAAGGACCACCATATTGTGTTACTCTGTCCCGATCATAGAACAATTAACGCCAAGTCATTCATCAATTTTGCATTTTGCCCCCCAAACAAATCTCGATTCACAGTGACTTAGGACATTCATAAAACAAAAGACGTGATAACATCTGTTCAGGTTCAACAATCCAGAGTTTGTGGAGCCTTTCCTTCCCCTCCTGATGTCTGCTTCCTGTAGAAAGAGACCATTTTAGCAATTGTGAAATGACCCCGCTTTCCATTAGTGCAAGTTTGGTGTTTTGCTACACGTTAAACTCCAATAATAAAAAGAGTGGATGAAGGTATTTCAAAATGCAATCTCAACCACCACAAGGCCTAGAAGAATAATATCTCATTTGTCAAAATACCTTCCAGACTAGTCATGCAAGCAAACCAATTAAAAACTAGAAAACTACACTTTCTGTAGAAATTGTAAAGTGTGGTTGCAGTTGCACTAACTATATCCGGGGACCAGCTGTGTACTGGCAATAAGTTAACACAGGCAATCTCCCTGGTACTTAGTTGGCCATCTGCCGAAAAGAAACAAAACAATAGGTATCATTAGCCATCTCCCACACAAAAGACTGAGTTGCAGGCTAAATGGTAGCAAAATAACTTCAGCCTTACCATTGAAGAAGTAAGTTCCATGGTCGAAGTCAGTGCCATTTCAATGTCACTGCATAAACAGAACGATTGCTAGCTAGCTAGCACTACTTGCAAACTTCAGAACCGGCACCCATTTTCATGGCCTCATTCTGGAAAGTTGGACTAACGTAAATTTGCTACTTAACCAGCGTTCAGAGTGGCTATGTTTGGGCCACACAATATTTCCTAATCCTTGCAAGGAAACCTTCCACAAAACAACAGCAACGCATTTGTAAACAAAACGCACATTTTGATACCTGTATGTCTTCGTAGCGCAGGAACGGCAGGAAGAGTTAGGGTGGCTATGATAATAAATATGTGAGCTTACAGTAGTGGATGCAACCCCACAAATAGGAAAACTAGCAACTAAACATACATTTGTGGTCCTAATCAGCCACAAGGAAATCTAGTAACAAAACATAATGTGTGGTCTTAAATCAGCCACACAAGTTTAAATTAGTCTACCAGAAGTACAGACCTTCAAAGCACAAACACACCCCATGGAAGTTAAACCTGAGCTTAATTGCATTAGCCTTAACCCTTAAATGTAGAAAAAATGCAACTCTTACCTGAAACATACAGCTAGGAAGAATGTTGCCTGCTGTAACCAAATCCCTACTCTCTGAATAATTACTACCAAGAAGCATTACTAAAGGAACAACATGAATAACCCACAGCCTCAGAATAACGCAGCTCAACAACACCCTTTTAAGTTTGTTCTTAAAAAAATCTTTCTGTATTTACATTGTTTACCAGACAAGCAGAAACACAGAACCGTTATTTACAGAGTACAAGTATTAAAAAAAGAGCTAAAACAAACTGTAATTACACTGCTCCAAAAAATTAAGGGAACGCATAAATGACAAGATTCAATGAACAAAAAATAAAGATCAAAATCTTTTCATCTCGGTACCCAAAAGCAGTCAGGGTAGCGTTGGCTAACATCTGTGGGACCTTCCGTTATGCTTCATACCATCACTGACCAACCGCAGAATTGGTCATGCTGGACGATGTTTCAAACAGCATGACGTTCACAACATTTTTTTTATTTTTTACATCTGTCTGAGCTCAGTGGGAACCTGCTCTGCGACGTTCTTCTCTAGCCAACCAAGCTGCACAATGCCGAGCTGGGCGCACAGATGCCACTAGAGGACATCAGGCCCTCATGGAGTCCGTTGGGTTGGGGAATGGCACACCAGTAGCCCACGGGAGGTCATTTTGTACCACTCTGGCAGTGCTCCCTCTGTTCCTCCTCACACATAAATAAATACAACAGTCCTGCTGCAGGATAGATGCCCTACGATGGCCCTGCCAGTCTCCTGGTATCTCCTCTGTGCTCTTCAGCCTGTACTGGGAGACACTATAGAACTTCCTGCAACAGCACGTATGGATGTGCCATCCTTGACGAGCTGGACTACCTGCGCAACCTGAATGGGCTGCTGTTACCATCTCAAGCTACCAGTAGGCAACGACAAGCTAAACACAAAAAACAAAAAGACTTTCACTTTCATTTGCAACTAAACAGGTGTCACTGTTTCACATTCCCGTATGCTTCCTAACTGGACAGAATAAAATCCCTGAAGTTGAATTGACTTGGTGTTATACTGTGATGATTATATGGTCCCTTAAGATTTTTGAGCAGTACATTTACACCATGGATTACAGCATTGAGGACACAGGACTCACAACACATTTAACCAAACGTTCCTGCAACACTACCAAGTATCACAAAAGGAGTTCATGGAAAGAACTGTACACTTTAGAAAACCACAAACACAATGGTTTATGTACAGCCTATGCAGCTGAAGAGCACCAAATCAGAATCACATTAGTGTACATACAAATCATGGAAGCATGGATCGGTGCGTTAATACAGAACTGAGGTGCAAATGTTGCAGCAAACAATAATGACAACTACAACAACAAAAATTAAATGTTGGATATTTCCAAAATGTAATAGAACTACATTGGCAAAAAAATGGACTGATAGAAAGTTTTGAAGTCCAGTGATCTTAAAGATAAACTGACAAACTTTAAAATCTTAACAGATTTTTTATAATACTTGATAATACTTCATGCAAAAATATAAATAAAAATATATAATTTCTTCCGGCATAACAACCAGCTCTGTATGCTTCCCTTAATTATGAATAAGAGACAAAGGGGGATTGGGGTTGGGCTAAGGAACAGAGATGAGAGGGTTGGGCTAAGAAACAGAGATGAGGGGGTTGGGCTAAGGAACAGAGATGAGGGGGTTGGGCTAAGGAACAGAGATGAGGGGGTTGGGCTAAGAAACAGAGATGAGGGGGTTGGGCTAAGGAACAGAGATGAGGGAGTTGGGCTAAGGAACAGAGATGAGGGGGTTGGGCTAAG
>JACXGK010003953.1:24552-41761 GCA_016801125.1 Novumbra hubbsi | reverse complement strand
AGAACATGATTATGTCATGGTCCAGTCACCGTTAGAAGAACATGATTATGTCATGGTCCAGTCACCATTAGTAGAACATGATTATGTCATGGTCCAGTCACCGTTAGTAGAACATGATTATGTCATGGTCCAGTCACTGTTAGTAGAACATAATTATGTCATGGTCCAGTCACTGTTAGTAGAACAGGATCATGTCCAGTCACCGTTAGTAGAACAGGACCATGTCCAGTCACCGTTAGTAGAACATGATTATGTCATGGTACAGTCACCGTTAGTAGAACATGATTATGTCATGGACCAGTCACCGTTAGTAGAACATGATTATGTCATGGACCAGTCACCGTTAGTAGAACAGGACCATGTCCAGTCACCGTTAGTAGAACAGGACCATGTCCAGTCACCGTTAGTAGAACAGGACCATGTCCAATCACCGTTAGTAGAACATGATCATGTCATTGTCCAGCCATCGTTAGTAGAACATGATTATGTCATTGTCCAGTCACCGTTAGTAGAACATGATTATGTCATTGTCCAGTCACCGTTAGTAGAACAGGATGTCATTGTCCAGTCACCGTTAGTATAACAGAATCATGTCCAGTCACCGTTAGTAGAACAGGATGTCATTGTCCAGTCACCGTTAGTAGAACAGGATGTCATTGTCCAGTCACCGTTAGTATAACAGAATCATGTCCAGTCATCGTTAGTAGAACAGGATCGTGTCATTGTCCAGTCACCTTTAGTAGAACAGGATCATGTCCAGTCACCGTTAGCAGAACAGGATCATGTCCAGTCACCGTTAATAGAACAGGATCATGTCCAGTCACCGTTAGTAGAACAGGATCATGTCCAGTCACCGTTAGTAGAACATGATCATGTCATAGTCCAGTCACTGTTAGTAGAACATGATCATGTCATTGTCCAGTCACAGTTAGTAGAACAGGATGTCATTGTCCAGTCGCCGTTAGTATAACAGAATCATGTCCAGTCACCGTTAGTAGAACAGGATGTCATTGTCCAGTCACCGTTAGTAAAACAGGATCATGTCCAGTCACCGTTAGTAGAACAGGATCATGTCCAGTCACCATTAGTAGAACATGATCATGTCATAGTCCAGTCACCGTTAGTAGAACAGGATCATGTCCAGTCACCATTAGTAGAACATGATCATGTCATAGTCCAGTCACCGTTAGTAGAACAGGATCATGTCCAGTCACCGTTAGTAGAACATGATCATGTCATAGTCCAGTCACCGATAGTAGAACAGGATCATGTCCAGTCACCGTTAGTAGAACAGGATGTCATTGTCCTTTATCAGAGGGAGGCATGAAGGTGGCCTCTCATTTACCAGTGTGGGTCACTTCTAGGTGATGTAGACACACACTATATATATATATATATATATAAATATACTGGACATACATGGCTGCCATTCTAACTCTGTTAAGACTCAGTTGTGTCTGTGTAACTGTGATGTAACACAGCCAAGCACTCAGAACGAGCCGATGACGTCACCTAGCGCTGCAGCTCCCTAAAGCGATTCCTGAGAACACACTGTCCAGTACACACACACCGTGGCCTCCCTTTCTCCCTCCGCAACCCTCCTCGTCTCTCTTACTTTTCCTCTCTCTCTCTCATCCGCTCTCACACCCTCAACTCCTGTCTACTCCCTCCCTCACTCCCTTCACTCTCTCCTCTCTCTTTCCTTCTGTATCCTCCATCCGCTCTCAACCTCCGTCTGCCTCCTTCTCACTTCCATCCTCCCTCCCTCCCTCTCACTCCCTCTGTACCTCAGGCTCTTGTTCTTTTATAGCAAATTGAACCTTTCACTCTGAAAGAAATAATTACTCTCTGGAGAGAAAGGGGACTGCCGTGGAATGCTGATATGACACACAATGTCACCTTGCCACTCAGGATCTCAACACAGCCAAGCTCTGCTGCGAGGGAGGGATGGTGAGAAAGATGGGAGGAGGGGAGAGTTAAAACAAGGGATGGAGAGTGACAAATACAGGGAGCGGGGGTGACAGAGATAGAAGACAGCTAAATGAGACACGCACGAAAAGCGAGGGACAGTGGGAGGAAGGGGGGGGGGGGGGGGGGGGGGGGGGGGGGGGGGGGGGGGGGGGGGGGGAGTGAGAGGGAAAAACAGAACGGGGCAGAGACCCTGGATTAAAAAGAGAGAGCCCTTCAGTGAGAGTAAGAGGACCTTGAAGAAGAAAGGAGAAGATATTAGAAGAGTTTAGAAGTGATGCGAGGAGAGATGTAAAGAGGGGATAAGCAACAGAAGGAAAGGTGAAACCAAGAATGGAGACGAGAACAAAGTGACCAGGCATGGGAGGTATGGAGGGGGGGAGGGTGGGAGGATGCAGCACAGGATGAGAGAAGAGTGGAGAGAAGGAAACATGCAGAGCGATGTCTGATGTCTGTAGACAACCAACCACCACACTTGTATGGGCTTGTTGGGCATATTGATGGGCATTAACATGGAGTTGGCAGCTATAACAGCCGCCACATGGGAGTGTCTATGCGTCTAGGAGCACATTACACATTTGTGAGGTCAAGAGCGGTTTTGGACGAGAGGGCATGGCTCACAACCGCTGTTCCAATTCATCCCAAAGGTGTTCCAGTGAGGTTGACGTCAGGGCTCTGTGCAGGCCCCTCAACACCAACCTCATGGAACCATGTCTGTATAGACCCTGCTTCGTGCACGGACACAGTCGAACAGTAAAAGGCCTTCCCTAAACAATTGTCTCAAAGCAGAAACCACCTACATGCAAAAAGTCAAAAGTGTCCATGTATCCTGTAGCACTTAGATGACCTTAGATGACCTTTCACTGAACCTAAGGGGCCTAGCCCAAACCCTGAAACACAGCCCCATCCTCCCTCCTCAGGAGGACCACCCTGAAACACAGCCCCATCCTCCCTCCTCAGGAGGACCATCCTGAAACACAGCCCCATCCTCCCTCCTCAGGAGGACCATCCTGAAACACAGCCCCATCCTCCCTCCTCAGGAGGACCACCCTGAAACACAGCCCCATCCTCCCTCTTCAGGAGGACCATCCTGAAACACAGCCACATCCTCCCTCCTCAGGAGCACCACCCTGAAACACAGCCCCATCCTCCCTCCTCCGGAGGACCATCCTGAAACACAGCCCCACCCTCCCTCCTCAGGAGGACCATCCTGAAACACAGCACCATCCTCCCTCCTCCACTAAACTTTACAGGAGGCACTATGCACTCCAATATGTGGTGTTCTTCGGGCTTCCGCCACACATTCCGATTCGTCCATCAGGCTGCTAGATAGTGAAACGGGATTCATCCCTCCACAGAACACGTTTCCATTGCTCCAGAGTCCAGAGGCCGCATGCAACACCGTTACAGCCAATGTTGCTTCCAGAGGCAGTTTACTGCGGTGAGTGATGCAACAGATGATGGGCGATTTTTACATGCCACTCACTTCAGAACTTGCCGGCCCTGCCCCCAAAATGTGCGTCTTTACTCTATATACTGTATAGTAGTATATACTGTATAGTAGTATATACTGTATAGTAGTATATACTGTAGTTGAAATAATCTGACTTTTGAAATATCTTAATAATTTTGTGTATGTAACGTATACTTATAATTTCAGTGATTCTTTGGCAGTATCATTATTATTTACCGTTTGCTTTGGTAATGTAAACAATTGTTTCCCATGCCTTTAAACACCTTCAGGAAAGCTATGATGAAATGTGGAGTGCCCCTGAAATATGTTTGCAGCGCCAGTCCTCCCTGCAGCCCGGAGCAAGCCACGGCCAGATCAGGACTCCAATCACATTGGGTTTGCCAAACACTTCATTTATGTGTTGAGTCACAGTGAGACTTCTATTTACAGACGGTCCACCAAGTGTTATTTATCTTTTTGTTCATCCACCTAATATTAGCTCCTGATTCAGATAATCGGTGGGTAAAAATTTCACTTCTTGAAATTCAAAAAATTCGAAAGTATTTTCTAAATAATGAAATGGGACTAATCATTATAAATAATTTTAATAAAAGGCAGAGACCTCTATCAATGGCGTGATGCAAGTTTCTCAAGTAATGTTTTAATATAATTCAATTTGAGTAAAATAGTCAAATGGTCTTTCATATATCAGATGCTCAATGCTCTATTGACATCGCACACATCTCTTTTGGGGGGATTGTTGAAATCTACAAAGAATATGATTTATGAGCTAATATAAAAACTCTACATGTCATGTCTCAAAATGTTTATCCAACATCTATAATGTTTTATGTTCTGCAGATATGACAAGTCTAAAAGAAAACCAAAATTGCCTCTTCTGTTGGTAGCTGTGAGCTGTTCAGCCTAGCTGACGTGATGCTATCAAGAGTTACATGATTGTAGCGTTAATATTTAATTGCCATTGAGAATGTGAAACATATTCGCCCATAGGTGCAATAGTCTTGTTTGAATTGCTGGTGAGGATTACATTTAAAACATTTTTCATCATCTGTCTAAAATAAGGGGAACGGCATATAGAAAGCCTTTCCGCTGCAGTTTACCCGATATCATGGCACCAGGCCTCCATTGATTTAGTCCATTCTAGAAGGGTAACAAAGGATTAGGTTTAGGATATAGGTGTTAAGGATTAGTTCATTTCTGACCAAATACACAATTCGGTCATTGGAACAATTGCAATTTTTGTCAATTTTGTAAATTCACCCCCAGCTGCAAAACTATTTAATACCGACTGGGAGATTACTAATGGCTACTACAGTAAACATATTCTAGTTAGCAGCAGCTTATTGCTTAACTCTTTTTAATCACTTGCCAGCGTTGTAATCAAGTCCCACTGCACCAAAGTTAGGAGAATGTTTTCAGTAAACGACTTGTCTCTGGCGTCGAAAGCCGGCAGTCAGGAAACGTGCTACTTTGTGACCTTTGGTCCGTGTGACCATGGCGACGCACAGTATGCTGAGCTAATTGCACTATTCACACAAGAAAAGAGCGTTATGAAAAGTAATTGTATTGTTATCACAAATTGTACTAGTGCCAGCCAGCTAGTAAAGAAATTACCATTTATTCAGCAAAGGTTTTGTAAATTAATTTGATGTTATAATTGGTAAATCTTATTTTTCATCAGGTTAACCATTTTGACATAGAGCCTTTTAGCTTTCGTTGTGTATGAGTATGAGGGGATTTAGCACTACATTTATTTTTTCAAAATGTTTCCACTATGCCATGAATATATATATTTTTTTAAATGTGACAAAATATATTTATACATAAAAAAAAACAAAGGAAGACTGACAGTAATAACAACAAATTAAATTAACTTTATAAAATGAAGTGGCAATTATTAAGTAATTTTTTAACTCACAACATTGCTGTAAACCCCTATACTCTTTTGTACACAACCTACTAATAGAATAGAACTATACCACGAGTTGACCAGTAATCAAATAGATATGAAGCTATTCCACAGTAAACAATGCATCCTTGGCTTAACACAATTTTAGACCAAACAACAGAAAACTGCAAGCAGAAGTGCCCACACTCACAGAACTGCACACACAAAAGCAAACAAATAGTCACACACACACACACACACACACAATACTCATAACTGCTGCCCTCACCCAGTCCTTTGTGGCTCATGAAATGAGAGCTATTTTTAATATCTGCTCGGGTGCCTTCTGAATAATGGGCAAATATTCTTCAAGGTCACAACTCATTTGTCAGGCTGCTAGTCTAAAGAATGGCCCAGTGCGCTAAAGCTAACATTCAGCTTTTATTCCGCTGATAAAACCCACCAAGGCTTTATGAGTACAAGCAGTTAAAACAGGGAGGAATAACAGTCGGACACTACAGAGACACAGAGGTGTGAAAGAGGATGACAGCACCAGGCCAGTCGAAGGAGAGCAGCGGGAGGGGGAGAAAGGGGGAGGAGAGGGACATGGCTGGGGCTAAATTTGTAAAAATCCATCAGCATATTGCCTAGTGATGCTGTAAGTGAATGCCAAAGGTAGAGGAGTGGCTGAGTGGATAAATCAAACAGGCCCCATGTCTGCTGGACCTCCAAGGCAATGACGTATACAGAAAGTCTTTTAAATGGGCCATTCGGCTGTCCCTGCCGGAAGGCGTTTCTTTGGGCAGCCAGGAGAACACTTTTGGGCTCATTTAAGTATATTGAATGCATCAAAAAAACGAATATGGTAATGTGGAGTTTGAATCATGCCACACAAACAGTGCCAGGGCGGGTGGTAGTGATGATGGGCCAGTGTTGTCGTACCTTGTTGCGCTGTCACACTTCTAGTGGCGCTTGGTGCACCTGCCAGCTCAAACGTGGTTGGATGCTTTGGAACGTCCTCTCCCCCAGCGCATACGTCTCAAAACTCAACTATTGGTGGAGCAGAATGCCTTGGCAAGACGTGCCTAGAAGGACACTTCCTGAGTGCCTCTCCGGAAACCGCGTGAGACCGCGAAGGAAATGGGGAGAGGAGAGAGACAAAGACACCAGCTCTCCTAATACCAAGTTGTGTGTTTTTTGTTGTTGTTGTTGGGGGGGTAACAGACCAAATCATGTATCTAATATCCTAACCCTGACTCTTAAACCAACCAACATGATAGAAAACAATAAACAACAAAGCACGTCGCGGTGCATGAACTATCTACAGAAAAACATCCTGTGAATAATGAATAATGCCTCACAGCAGTATTCTAATCCTAGACATTTGCTTTATTACCGTACAACAGTAAACCATAGGTTTCCCCTCAGCTCGGCACCATCCCCAGTCCATCCAAAGCAGAGCGGGTTATTAATCCCCGTAGCCCTGGGCCAGCCTCACCCTGTACCTCACCCAAACGCCGCTCTCCCCTCCATGACATCTCCTTGATGCTTTCAATTTTCCGCTCCGCGCCTCTGTGTTTTATGGGTCTGTGTGGAGGCCCAGCTGACCGGAGGTCTGTGCGTACGGCCTGACCGCGACATCATCGCCACCACCTGTCATAGGCTGACCAATAGCCTGCCTGCATCGGCCAGACACAAGCCTCCACTTTGCTGGACTCAAATTCCTCTAACAGCTAACATGTAAAATGGTGCTTCTTAGGACACAGTGCTACCGAATGGAGGTCAGTTCAGTTGAACAGCATGCAGACAATGACACTAAACTGACAGACCTTCTATGTTTTACATAATATAAGCTGTTGCTCTGAAACTACAGAAAGATGATACAATGAGCATAAACAGTCTGGTTTATTCCAAAGGTTCGTCCTATTAATCGGAACCATATGCAGATTCTCCTTGGTATGGTCACAGGCTTTATAAGGCTGCCCCTTTGTTATATAAACTAGAAAGATGGGCTGTGCAAATAAAAAATTATTTAATTGAATTCTTACGGCTACACTTCGGCGACTCGCCCCATAACTCGAAGGGCACCATTTTCTGGAGAAGTAGTCACTGTGCTTTGTGGAGCAGCGCGGACACCCACAAACAAACACTAGTCGCCATGTTATAGCAATTCTATCTAATCTAGCATTCACCAACGGGTCAGGTTTTGTAAACAGTGAAACATTTTGAATTATCTGAACGATTTATGATGATAATGTTAGGCCCATTACAGATCTCGGTTTCTTTAAAACGCCACTAATCTTTTTTTATCACAAGTGGGTGCATGGTCTTTCAGGGTAATTAACACATTTTGAGGTGCGCTTGTTGTCTATTTGTTGTTACTATGAGTGGGAATGCTATAGTGTGTGTAGCATTGTCCATTTACATTGATATACAATATGTAGCCTAGTACTGCTCCTCCACAAGAACCCATTTCATGAAAACATTTTTATTAAATTTAAATAAAATATGTCAAGCATAGCTGTTCATTTTCCTTCATAGTTTGCTACCCCTAAGCTTCGTCAGTAATTAGACCTTGATCTTAAAGGAGGCATCTTATCTTACGTAATCATGTCAATTTTACATATTTTATGTGGTTATAGTACCCCATCAATTGAAATATGCGCTGCTTTTTGTAGGGGACTTTTACTATTACAGGTTTTCATAGCTGCCAACTGACATTCCCAGAATGTCTACTCTATTTTTCCCAAACTATAATCACATCATTGGTTCACGCCCTTTCTGCTGATCCGTCTAAAAGCTGTGGCATATCAGACCACATACCACGGGTATAATGCACATCAGGACATTGTGGTATATTGCGTTGATTACACATTTGTGTCCTGTGTAAGAAAAGCTCTTTGCTGTGGATAATTGGCCATGTACTGTACCTCAAACCCCAGAGGTGCTTTCTTGCTTATGTATACGCATGTACTGTATATAGTTGTATTTCATTCTGTGACGTCAACTATCCATCGTCAAAAGGAGGCCTTAGTGCTTACTGTATGTTTCTTTATGCTAAACAGCATGTGATAAACCCATTGTTAAAAGCAACATAACTCACATTGAATGGCTGCAAGCGTGCATTGATTAAGTTGCAGTAGTAGCCTCAAATGTCTACTTAATGCCCCAGTGGCTTTATGAACGGTCTGAGAGTGTGATGGTCAGTGCTTTTCTATGGTCCAGGGAGCAGGACTCCCAGTCATAAAGCCTGCTGTGGAGATCTACATATAAATGTCAAAGTGATGGACCACCAGCTGCAGCGGTATTCTGTCTAGCTAACCTAACCCAATGAGATGTAGTGTCCCTCTCCTCAGCACGCAGGATCCCAGACTTTATGCAAATTGGGAACCATAAGTCACTGAAGTACTATGATGTTGTAGTGGCTGGGGAAAGGGAAGGCTCTTGACAATCAGGCCAAAGCAATGTACTGTAAATGCATGGGACAGGACGATGTAAATGCATGGGACAGGACGATGTAAATGCACGGAACAGGACGATGTAAATGCACGGACCAGGATGATGTAAATGCATGGAACAGGACGATGTAAATGCATGAAACAGGACGATGTAAATGCATGGAACAGGACGATGTAAATGCATGGAACAGGACGATGTAAATGCATGGATCAGGACGATGTAAATGCAAGGAACAGGATGATGTAAATGCATGGAAAAGGTCGATGTAAATGCATGGATCAGGACGATGTAAATGCATGGAACAGGACGAAGTAAACGCATGGAAAAGGACGATGTAAATGCATGGATCAGGACGATGTGAAATATTAAAGGCAGCTGGAGTCTCTGGCACAGACTTGGCCAACTAGTGGCACAGATGAAAGAAAAGCATAATTACTATGATTGTGAGATGTTGGTTTACAAAGACACCTTAAGAGGAACGCACTAATTGTCACTCTTGACTAAAACGTAAATGTCTCGGTTCACCAAGATGGCTCCTGGTTGTGGACACTGTGGGTCTCTGACAGGTCTACGTTGCAGAGAATGTTGTTTTTGAAGGCCTTGTGGGCACCGGTGATGAACCTTGAGCTCCACAAAGTGTTACGGTTTAATCCCATGGGAGGTAGGAGGCTGATAGAGGTGGTATGAAGGCCGGACCGGGCTGGACTAATGATCAGAGGTCTCCCGGACCAAAGTGGGGGAATACAGTGAGTGTGATGCATCACAGGCCCATCCAGCAGCCCCCATAATTCCCATCGCTTAGCTGAACTTTGAAAGATATTGCTTATAAAAGAGATGACTCCCGGCGACGGCCAAATTCTGTAGTTTTATTACACCTCGGGGCCATGGCGGCCTGTCTTTGGAGAGATAAGGTTGTACCCTTTTCATTTTGTATCCTCCGGCCGATATTTTAAGCCGGCTTGTTAAGGGCAGGAGCAGCGAGCGGCTGGAGCATGAGTTTGATGCATTGCTTTACAACAGGAACCGGGCCCATAACGCTCAAAGGCCCATCATTACTGACCTTAATAGCCCAGTCTGCATCTGGGCTTGATTGATCATGCCTAGCAGGTTGTGAAATGCACCATCTGGAAGGAGGGAAGGTGAGAGAGAGGATGAGGGGGGGAGAGTCGATAGGGGGGGGTGGGGGGAGGGGCGGGGCTCAAGCAGGCAGACAGCACAAGCTGAGCACTGAGGAAGGACGAGGAACAAAGGAGCAAGCAGACAATCCGATCCAGTAGTGGAATTGATGGCCATAGTGGGATGTGGTGGAAACTTAACTGCACTAAGAGGCCCATCAAGCACCATAAACACAGTCCCTGACATAAACCACAACACTTAGGCTGGGCTAGGCATATACAATATTCATTTCAGGGGGCTGCTTGGTAACTCTTGTTTACACGCTGCAAGGCCGTTTATGTGTGCAAGATGTAGCCAGCTAGCACAGGTCACACAGCAGGGCCTGTGGAGGGCTGAGAGTGTGTGTGCGTGTGTGTGTGTGTGTGAGCAGGGGCACTGCGGAGTAACAGCATGTGGGTAGGTTGCTACTGTATCTATTTCCCAAGTGTCTCTGGGTTGTCCTAGAAACGCGCATCAACATACAGCATACATAATGGATCATGTTAAACACGCTGCCATAGGGCCAGAGGCATTGTACACTGCCACGATGGAGGTGGCCAGTTAGACACTGTGAATCACGACATGTGTCATAAAAGGCATCTGTCATAAATTGTTAACATGTCCAGAACCTCTCAGGGTGTTGTCAGTCAGTCTCAGCTCACATCTATTCCTACCAAATACCCTTTAATACCAAGCCGGCTGTCAGTTGGCACTACAGGGAACAGAAGAATGAAGAGAAGTCATGTGGATGTGAGGTAGTAACATAGTGTCAGACAGGTTCCTTGCAGGCAGATCGTTGACCGATGATTTACTTGACGGGGTCGTTTGACCACTACCTTTTGAGCAGAGTATCCTATAATATAATAGAATGTATATTTACACTACTCCACGAAATTGAGGGAACACACCATCACAGCATAACACCAAGTCAATTGATCTTCGGGGATATCAATCTGTCCAGTTAGAACGCAGGACAGGGCAGTAAAAGGGGCGTCAACCCCGAAGTAGTACCAGTATCTGCTCCTTTATGCGAGGAGTACAGTAAAGATTTGGACCTTCAAAATATTTTGTTCATCGCGACCCGGTGTGTCACTCGAGTGTTCCCTTAATTTCTTTGACCGGTGTTCATCAGAATAGTAGGAGCTTCCTGTGAGGGATTGGCCATTCCTTTGCGGGTATCAGGGTGATGTATACATGTGGCAGATATGTGGGCGGGACAACTACGACAATCTGCCCACCGTTCTCATGCAAATGTCTCTGGGCCAATGGGATCTAGGGGGAGACATAACATCTGGTACGTGGAACACAAGTGAGGCAGAGATACAGATAGACAGAAGGAAAGAGAGGGTATGTTGGTGTGTGTCTATGTGTCTGTGCGTGTGTGTGTGTGTGCGCGTGTGTGTGTGTGTGCGCGTGCGTGCGTGTGTGTGTGAGGGTGAAGGGATGACAGAAGGCCAGGTGGAATGGAGACTACTGTCGCTGACTCAACACCTTTCTCATTTTATTACCAAATCATCCATGACAAACAGTTCTGGCACTTCCAAAAGGTGAGTAGAGGGAGATGGGGAGAGAGAGACAGAGAGAGAGAGAGAGAGAGAGAGAGAGACAGAGAGAGATAGAGGGGTGGAGCTGGGGGTCACTTGAATGCTACAGAGATTGTATTGTTAATAGAACATGTCTGTGTTTGTCAGAATGTCACCTCTACATGATGCAGTCATCCGGATGTCTCTAAGAGTTAGAGAGGTGTGACAGTGATGGCTCTGCTTCCTCTATAGTCACTTCATCACAATAGACTGGCTAGCAGGAACTCTTATCACCTCATACGGTCCTGGAGATGGGCCGTCACGATTAGGACATTTTAGTTGACGATTAATTGTCACACAAATAATTGCGAACAGCGATTTAATACAACAGATATTTCTATCGATGCCATTGTAAATCACATTATCTAATAGATGGAATTGTAATGCACAATATCTAATGGATGGAAATGACAAAATTCCATCCATTAAAATATTTTGAACACGTCTGAATGTTTTTTTCATTTGTTGATCAGAGTAGATGCGACAAATAGGCGAGTGAAATACGTTTGTCTATTAAATGATAATCTGGCAAATTGACATACCTTAAAAAATAATCCTAAACTAGGTTTAAACAAACTGATGTAGGCAACATCATTTGCGTGGTATTGGTCAAGACGGTTCTACCATTAATGTAAAAATCCAATATTTATACTGGAAACATATGATTTCTGAATAAAAATATTGTGGCCAAAAGGAGTGCTGTCATGAAAATGATTGCAATCTGGCTCAAATGATCGAGATCAGGCAAATATGTAGTAATTGCGTCAGCCCAACCTGGAGAATGGCAACCCTCTCAAATTCATACATAAACATTTATGAAAAACATCCATAAAAATAATGGTTACCGCAATGTTTTTGGACAGTGTTTTCATTTCGTATTTTTATTTTCTTTTTATCATATTCACTTAGCTAAATGACGTGTTTGGATAGGTTCAATGCAGTTGAATTAAGATCATGAGGCACTGAACCAATATCTTTAAGAAACAACGTGTACCGTATACTGCCTGTCATTGCTCTCGAAGTCCCACGTGTATTTACCAATGAAGCATTGTAGCTTGAAAGAGCTCTAACAGCGTATCCTACTAACAGACACGTCCTTAATGGTCCCTGGCCCTGATGGTGGGTCCCTCTGTGAAAGATCTAAGGCCTGTTGACTGGACGGCTTGCTGCTAGGTTCTGAAGGCAGCCAGGCCCTGTCATGCTTTGATGTCAATGGGAAAGCCAAGAGGCTCCACCGCTCCATGAGAGAGAGCAGATTAGCGTGAGTGACGGCTGAAAGACACTAAGGAAGAAGTGGATGGAGGCTGAACGGGCGGAGAGGCAGGGAGAAGTAGAGACGGGGTGGTGTTCATTCATGAGTTACGAGTCTGTTCCCGTGATGTAGTATAAGGGGGATAAATCTCCTCACAACAGCTTGGTGAAAACGATACAACGCACCGGGACTCTGATGAATTCCAACACACGCCATCCTGTGGAGCTCATAGGACTGACTCGCGCACCGACACACTCATGTTTAACACACTGGACACGCGCTAGGGCCTAAAACCGCCCTTACAAGAGTGCGGTGCACAATTAAATGTCCATTGCCGAAACAGAGCAGGCATGCCACTGTGTTTTCATTCGCACACACCGACCGGCGTCCTCTATTCTGTCAAGATCATTTCTCAAGGACACAGATAAGGACACTTTTAAAGGCATCCAGAGGAAGACGGGGAGCTAAGCAGCACACTGATATAAATACCAGTGATACAGAGGTGAGGTCAATGGGTAAGAGCTCCTCTGAGCCAACCCCCTTACAAGGACAAATGGCCGCTGTCCGCCATACTGCAGCGGGTCTGTCTGTCTGTCCCCTGGTCCCTGGGCTTCAGAAAGCAGGCCGAGGCGCTTAACATGACCCGGCTCCGTCCACCGGGCCTGCATGGAGGCCGAGCTGCGCTGTTTGAACCTCGGCCTCCCTGCCTCTGTGTAAGAGCTGGCTGTTGTGTCTCAGTCCGCTGAACTCTCCGTCGACCTCCGTCGAGTGCAAACGGGTCGGTGCAAACGGGTCGGTGCGCCCCCAAAAGACGTGATTAATAAATGAACATCTCACACCCGGCCGTAACTCCCCCCCCCCCCCACAGTCACACGCCTCGGGTGACAGGGATCAGATACACAGGACAACGGATGGGCTGATGGGTATGTCTCCTACCCAGAGGCCCGCGGGGGGGGAGCAGCACATCGCCATGTCGCTCAATAGTGCCAGTGTTGTCAAGGTAACAATGAGGCATGGGGTGACCTTACTACTAATGCCGGCCTTAATCTACACAAGTGGAATAAATGCTGAGGACCTGACAGCACGCCTTATAAAGACAAACCCTGCGCTGCTTCCAGCTGTACACAGGGACTCTGAAAAGTCAGTTGGGAAGGTGGGGGGGGGTGGGGGGGGGTGACTGGTCTGGGCCTGAGACGCTGATATGATCCGGGGGTCTTTTGTTTTAGCTGCATGGGGCTATCCATTACCACCACGAGGGGGACAGGAGGGAGAGAGAGGGGGGAGAGAGATGAAAGGGGGTGAGCGGGGAGGTAGAAAGGAAGGAAGATAAAAAGATGTTTAACTGAGGGGAGAGAGAAGAGGAGGAAAGACAGTAGAGACAGAGAGATGACAGAGAGAAGACGGGTAGTTGAAAGAGAGGAAAGACAGAGAACAGGGAAGTAAGGAAGACCAACATCGCAGGGGTCATAGGTCACATCCAGTACAAGTCATATTTTGGGGGAAAATTAATGCAATGCTTATTCATGAAGACTGGGTGTTTACACTTATAAAGGCCATTTTACTTCATAACGAACTCCTGCCAAATGAAAGTGACCTGTCAGAACCTCTCATTACAGTTGGTCTCACACGACCTACAGTGTTGTGACAGTGTTTTCAGATGAATGGCTGACTGCATGTCACCGTGGCCACAGTGGATTAATATGTTGCCGCCTCTATTGGAGTATGATAAACAGCTAGCGCTGATCACAGGGTTGGCTGGCTGGGTGTGAAGGGCAGTGACAGGCTTCTGCTGGGACAAACAGTGGACACATGGAGACAATACACACTACCTTCCATGCTAACATCTGGACAATACACACTACCTTCCATGCTAACATCTGGACAATACACACTACCTTCCATGCTAACATCTGGACAATACACACTACCTTCCATGCTAACATCTGGACAATACACACTACCTTCCATGCTAACATCTGGACAATACACACTACCTTCCATGCTAACATCTGGACAATACACACTACCTTCCATGTTGACATCTGGAGGTCAGCTCATGTTGGGTTTTACTCATTCCATCTTAGGTTCCCTTGGCCCCAGTCCTCCTGTCCCCCTGTCCTCCTGTCCCCTTGTCTCCTGTCCCCTTGTCTCCTGTCCCCTTTTCTCCTGTCCCCTTGTCTCCTGTCCTGTGTTTGACACCAGGTTGATTAATGTCACTGGCCAGGATGATGAAGATAATGATCACGATTAATCAAGGCCTCTTCCTCCCTGCTCCTCCAGGAGCCCATAGTGACCTGGAAAAGACACCCGCGACCACGGACCTCTCTCCCCTCCTCCTCCCTCACCCAGTTGTCTCCCTGACAGGTCTGAACCTGGGCCAGAAAGGAAGGGCCATGCATTATCCTGCCATTGCCACTTCTATTTATATCAGCACCGTCCATCACTATCACTTACTGTCCCTCCCCCAGCTCCAAGCTGCCACCGCTCACCAGCGTGGACTTTCCTTAAAGCTGACCCACATATCCATCCTGCACGGAGGACTAACGGAACACAACGCTGCCTATGCAAATGGCTAAGAGTCAAAGGGACACAGCCGGGATGACAGCCAGCCAGGAAGAAACCAACATCATCATTATTTAGACGGCAATGAATCCAGAACTAAAGGCATAGAGGTCTTAGAAAGTGTGCCATTGTGTGTTTGTGCACCGCATATGTGTGAGTGTGTTTCTGTGTGTGTGTAAATGCTCCTCTGTAGAATGATCCTGAAAGTGTAACTTGCAGTGTGTCGGTGTGTATGTGTGCATATGGTAGTGTGTGTGTGTGTGTGTCAATATGTGTGTGTGTGCAAATGTGCGTGTGTGTGTCTAATGTGAGTGTGTGTGTGAAAAGGTGTGAGTGTGCATATGTGTGTATGTGTGTGTGTGCACTAGCGCTTTAGGACTGAGCTGTCCCTGTGTGTCTCTCAGAGCGGAATATATTCAGTGGCAGAATGATATTTTGAATTCCTTGGTGACTGCCAGGTAACAGTAGCCTGGAGCCACTGAAAGGTTTTTTGTCTCACCTTCTCTTTATTTCCCCTGGTGAAGAGGATACAAAGCTCGTTTGCTCAGTTGAGCTGTACGTGCCAGGCATGCGTTCTACACTAACAGCCTGTCTCTCCACACACACACACACCCCTCACCCCCACAGGCTCTGGGATTCCTCCATATTACAGTCAGAAAAGGCTCTTTGTGTTCCTCCACTCAGTACATTATGGTTGGAGTCACAACAGGCCTTAACAGCACACAGATCCTGGATACACCCAGCCTGGGTCCTCTAGCCTCGGATACACCCAGCCTGGGTCCTCTAGCCTCGGATACACCCAGCCTGGGTCCTCTAGCCTCGGATACACCCAGCCTGGGTCCTCTAGCCTCGGATACACCCAGCCTTGGTCCTCTAGCCTCGGATACACCCAGCATGGGTCCTCTACTCTGTGGAAACACCCAGCATGGGTCCTCTACTCTGTAGATGCACCCAGCCTGGGTCCTCTAGTCTGTGGAAACACCCAGCCTGGGTCCTCTACTCTGTGGAAACACCTAGCCTGGTCCTCTAGCCTGTGGAAACACCCATCTTGGGTTCTCTAGTCTGTGGAAACACCCAGCCTGGGTCCTCTAGTCTGTGGAAACACCCAGCCTGGGTCCTCTACTCTGTGGAAACACCTAGCCTGGTCCTCTAGCCTGTGGAAACACCCATCTTGGGTTCTCTAGTCTGTGGAAACACCCAGCCTGGGTCCTCTAGTCTGTGGAAACACCCAGCCTGGGTCCTCTACTCTGTGGAAACACCCAGCCTGGGTCGCCGAGGCAACGTGTGATGTTTCCAGGCCTAACCAACGCAACAGTGCATTGTGCTTCCTGTTACACTAACAATTGCTAATGACATCAGAGGCCAACCCACCCACCACCCCCAGAACAGGGGAGAACATGTCATTGCAGTAAACATGTTTTAACGTAGGTCAACTGACACCATTCAGTTGACCTACATTAAAATCTACATAAAAAAATAAGATCTATCTTTCCCAAGAGTCAGAGATGGGCACAAAATATAATGACAAATGTATGAATATAAAATACAATATAGTACTACAACTGGTTCAGATGTAAGTGATACTGATTAAATGACCAATATAATGTACACATACAGCCAATCTTTTCTCTCATTAAGTTATATCTTTTCAGCTGCATGGGGAACATGGCCCACTGAACTTTGGGTGCTAACCTTCTTCAGTTACTCCTGGGCAACTGGTGTTCATTAAAACAAACAGGTTTTGAACCGTTTATGGGCGATTATTATTATAATGACTTCTGTCACCCCTACTGACTATTCCCAGTGCTGCTTATGATATGTGCACTAAAAAGGCTCCACGACACATTGGACTGGACCTTCTCCACCCC
>JACXGK010003953.1:0-18971 GCA_016801125.1 Novumbra hubbsi | reverse complement strand
GGGGGGGGGGGGGGGGGAAGAGAATGACTGAGGGAAAGTGAGGCAAAGAGAAAGAAAATAAGAGAGATCCAGGAAATAGAGAGTCAAATAGAGAGAGAGAGAGATCCAGGAGAGTCAAACATAAAGAAAGAGAGAGTTGAGAAAGGGAGAGACAATTTTTCAAACAAAGTCTCAGTCCGTGGGGGAATGCATTAAACATGGTCTAAGACAGGCTCCCCCTTTCTACTCTATTGGCCTATTCAGCTGGGAGAAACCCGGGGTTAATACTTCATGGGCCAACCAAAACAACGAAGGGTGGTACCCTCATGGGACAGGACGTACGTGATGGTTCCGAGTCCCTCGCCCAGCTGCCTCCCTCTCCACAGGAGGGATGCTTTAAACGTGGTCAGCGGTAAGTGTGTGTGTGTTCAGGTTTATTTGGATCCTTATTAGCTTTCGCCAGATAGCCAGTGATTCATCCCGGGATCCACCACGGCGTGTCCCAGGTCCCTCTTGGTCGTGAACGTAGGAAAAAGGGGCCTTAATCATCATCCCTGGCCCTCGAAGTAGCAACACACAGGGGGGCGATTTCCTGTGTTGGAGCCACATAAAGCCGGCTGGATGGTCATTCATTTAACTCTATACATGTACCATGTTTTCTCCTGTTAGGATTGTAACCCCAGGACAAACTGGCAAAGCCAACGCAGCAATGGCAGAACCGACCTCAACAGAGCAAAAAAAACGTTTTGACGGCACATGTTGTCGGTGCTGTAATCCATTTTCGGCTGGATTTGTTAATATCTTCTTCAATATCGGCCACCTGTCCATGTCCCACATTGCTACATCATCTGAAGTCTACATAATGACTGAGCTACATACGTCATTGACTCCACTCGATGAGACGTGATAGGTTAGAAGTCCTAACTTCGGTCATTTGTTCCTTCAAAGGCTGTCGCTACAAGGGCCAACAGCTCAAGACACAAGACTTCCGATGATCAAAGCTTTAATGGCCAGTTGTAAGATGCCGTGTCAGACGCAATATGAATGAAGACCCACCCTCTCAAGCCATGGCCTCTGGACCAGCTAAAAGAAAAAAGCCTGAGCAGAGAGAGCGGTTAACAGTAAGACATACCATGACTCTAATGGTGGTTCAGTAGCAAGGAGATCGTAGAGGCAGTTTTAAGAGACACTTTGCTGACTGGGTCCCTGGTGAGCAGCAGGCACTACTGTTTCACAAATGGCACCCTATTCCCTATCTGGTGTCCTACATTTGACAAGGGCTCCATTGATGTAGCGGACTCCATTTCGCAAACAGCCCTGGAGTGAGGAGGCAGGAGGAGTAGTAGGACTCTGCAGGAGTCTTGGGCCGCTGGATTCCCTGCTTCAGCGATTCTTCATGGGGACAGCTCCCAAGGGGAGACAGCCTCTCCTCTACTCTGAGGACTCCCCCACAATGATTGACATCCACCTTCTGTTCTCCCATGGCTACATTGGGGAGGAGTGCTGCTGTATTGGAATACGGGCCACTATCATTTCACTGACTCAATCCAACAGTTTAAACCCAACTGCCCATAAAAGCATCTGTTGACGTGAAGAGGTCAGCCATAGAAACATCTGAGCTGGGGTGGTGAGCACACTCCTGAGAGTGAACAAGATGCAGAAGCGATGGTGTTGTGTAGACCATGGAGAACAGATTATTAGAAGCTGGTTCACTGCCAGAAAATGACGATGTCGACACAAACAGACACACACACAAACACATAAGCTGTTAGAGGTTCTGCAAAGATGCTGCAGCGACAATTAGTTGTGTACCAGTTCAATCACCAGAGGGTCTGTCTGATCTATCCTATTCAGTCACACAACACTACCCTTGGATACCAGCATAAGCCAGGCCAACCTGTACACTCCCATTTTAACACCTCACAGGAGGAGCAGAAAGAGGAGGAGGACACATAAAACTAAATGCAGGAGTCTGGAGGATCAGGAAAAGGTGGATGTAGAAGTGGAAGAAGTATATGAAAATGGTGAACAGGGGCAGAACGACTAAGATGTACAAGTTTTCTGTCGGATAGCCAGCAGACTGATGGGACCAAACCAGGAAGTTAAATGCAGGATCTCTGGAACCATAAGGGGCTGCCTGCTAAAAATGTTTTCATAAGCCTATCAAATTTGTCAAGGGACCATTATTGAATGCCCCCCATATGGCTTGCCTTGGTAAATACAGCGCCTGCAGTCAGAAAACCATAAAGCAGTGGGTCTGAGGTGGGATTGGGTTGGGACTGGCTTAAGGGCAATCACCCCAGCCTGCAGAGTCCTCATGTCTCCTCTGAGGGCCAGCCATAGAGGGCATCGGAGCATGCTACTGCCGCGTCAGGTAGGGGAAAGGAACTGGATGTCTTGTGAAGTCTCTGTATGACCTTGCAGTTACCTCTAAAGACTTGGGAACGTGTACAACATATTCATGAAAATATGAAACAGAATAACGAACCCAACTCGCCAGAAGCAGTCAAAGCGCAGGAAGCAACCGCCAATCTATCTAGAATACACTCAGTATCTGAGGGATGACACTGTTCTTGAGCTGCCAGACTGACAGCTTATTATGAGTCAGTCAGATAGAAAAGGCGGCAGGAAGTAAAGAGATACTTAAGGTCTGAGGGTTCACAAAGAATAAAGGTCTGAGGGGTCACAGAGAATAAAGGTCTGAGGGTTCACAGAGAATAAAGGTCTGAGGGTTCACAGAGAATAGAGGTCTGAGGGGTCACAGAGAATACAGGTCTGAGGGGTGACAGAGAATAAAGGTCTGAGGGGTGACAGAGAATAAAGGTTTTAGGGGTGACAGAGAATAAAGGTTTGAGGGTTCACAGAGAATAAAGGTCTGAGGGCTCACAGAAAGACTTAAGGTCTAAATGTTTCACAGAGAATAGATGTCCAAGAGATCAGAGGGAATAAAGGTTTAAATTAGGATTCTGTTCATGTCTGCTTAAATGAAACTATGCAACACATGTTTGCAATCTCTGCATTCACAGGACACTTTTCCAAGGAGGTGAATTAGGATGTACACAGATCCCTGCGTGAACATGTGCGGATGGAGTGGACACAGAATGAATAAATCAACCATCCGTCACACAGGGTCACAAGCTTCTCCGGGGATACAAGAAAGCCAAACCTGTTCAACACCTTGACAGCTAGCTAGGACACATCTATTGCTACGCACATGATCTACCTCCGGGGACGTCTGGCTAATTCCGGTGAAACCAGATGACTACCGATGTAAGGTGAGGTGTGCACGCTGGACAAGATTGTCCGCTAAATGACCAAAACTTTATTATGCTTGCGGACTGTCTGCTGCGCTGTTGGACGGTAGGACGAGAGGCTGGTTGTCAGGGGGGAGGCTGACGCAGGAGGACTCACAGGAGGGGGGGGGGATGTGGAGGAAGAAGGGGACGTGTCCACTCAGGAACAGCTGTGTCTCAGCCCCCCTCCCTGTCTCAGCCACGGCTGATTATACAGCATGGCTGCTCTTCTGCATGTCGATATGCTGGGACCCCCTGGCCCCGCCCCCGCTCTGGCCCCGCCCTGGGCTGGCAAACACTCCGCCTGCCTGTGGCCCCTGAACGGTGCACTGTACCCCTGAGTCCACGCCAGATCCAAGCCTAGGCAGTAGCTCTGTGTCCATCCCAGAGGATTATTGGCAAGGAGTTGGTGCCAGCTGGACGGGCCGCTGCTGGGTTCATGCCGGGCCTCACGGGCCGCGTGGCACAGAAGACCCGCCTCCAAACTCATGTATGTACAACTATCTGAGCACTGGATACATCTGTAATGGAAATGGCCTTTAAGTGGTGATTCATTCCACTTGTTCTCCACCTGTAACCGTTGGCTGGGAGTCACACCGGGAGACCCCACAGCCGGAAGACCCCAGGATGGGAAGACATTCAGATTGTTTCATATAAACAACAGAGCCCGAAAGGAATGCGAGAGAACAGCCCCTGTCTAGCACACACAAGACAACACAAGCAGTGTTATTACACACCGCAAAGACCCGGCAGCTAATGAGAACAAACTTTGAATAAATCCATACAAATATTTTGACAGGGAAACGGCAGCAGCTTCATCAGCGGAATGTGTTGATAAACAACAGTGGTCTTTAACAGCACCCAGACACGGCTGTCAGAGAGCATGCGGAGCCAGGCTTGGATCACAACGCCAGAGCTGCCAAACCAAGAAAGGAGGAAGAAGAAAGGAGGAAAGAGAGAGAGAGACAAGAAAAAAAGAAACCTGGGTTTGTTTCCTAGAAAGGTCAGACTGATTGTCTTCCTCTTCATATATGCTGGCCTTTTCAAAATTAACTTGGCAAAGGCGATATTTTCCCACTAAGCCTGGGATCATGAATCAAAGAAGCATCTATAGTTCACCCCCTGAAAGCCAAGCCTCGTTCTCACCCCCCCCCCCCCCAGCCGAGCTGACATCTTCAGTAATTATGTAATTAACACTATGGCAGGCAGAGATAGTGTGATCTAATTGTGTTCGGACATTCATTAGTTAAACCAAACATTCGATACGTGTGGCGGCAGCCTGGCAGGTGGGGCTGAGGGTCCGAAGGCCACTTCATTTTTGGAACACAATAGCTGTGTCAATGGCTTGATTAGTGTGTTGCTTTATATCGCTGACAAGACAGGTTTCTGTAATTTAAAGATAATTACCCTCCCGCTCTGATCCAATAAAAATGTCACTGTTCCCTGCATAGAAAACCAATCAGGGCTCTGGCCTTATGTTGGCTGCCCAATTTGTGGCTTATTCTTTCAAGCACAAATTACGCAGTTTATGTGGCCGAAACAATACTTGGTTTGAAAGGTAAACACATCACTTACAGCTTTTAAATTGACAAAGAATGTTTACACAAACCTGAAGGAATATTCATCACATATAACGTAGCATTAACATTACATTGTCGAAAAGGGCCTCCACGGAAATAGTTTCTTACTGAATCTCTTATAAATTTGGTATTCATCTGAAATGCTATAATCAAACATGTACTTTCAATAGGGTCACATAATAAAGACGTTAACCAATAAGGTTTAACTCAGGCAGACAGATCTGGTCCCGGGTAACAACCTTTTTAGTCCAGAGCAGAGCTTGTCACAGCCATGATTTCTTCAATTATGGCATTGGCGGCCAAATGCTTAACTAGGCAAAATGTTAGCTGCCACCGGCTAGCTGGCTGGGCCGAACCAATGGACTGGCCCTTCAACAGCTCATTTATCAGCCCCAGACAAAGCCTCCACCGGGCCACCTGTTCTGACACCACGCCACAGCAGGGACAAGTCATTTACATTCCACTGTGCTCTGTCATCGCCCCCCCTCTATCCAGCCCACCCCCGCCTCTTCCCGCCTCTGCCTTTCTAACTTTAAAGTTCCTCTGCGGCCAGCTCCAGGAGATAATTGAATACAGCGGGTTTGATTTAGTTTGAAATCAATTTGGGAACAGGGCTTTTCATTCATTATACTCCTTGGCAGCGGAAGTCATTTCTAAAATCCCTCAAAACTTTGGCAAGGCTTGAATGTCGTCAACTCCGAGTGGACTGACAGGCCTTTGCTGACTGCACGTGACCCAAGGCGGTGGGGTGCGGTGGGGCTGGACGTGTGGGTAGAAGGTACGCTCTCTGTGCTTCTCATGCTGTTCTGTCCTCATCACTATGGCAGTGGGGGTTTTCTACCCCCCGTGCTTCCTGTCACCACCAGGTGTTGCTGTGAAGTAAGAAGACGGGAAGAAAAAGCAGGCCTGTCGTCTGAAGGAGAGGAGGCAGCTCAAACCCCAGGTTGACATTTGTGCTCCCGGCAGACTTCTCTTGGGCCTGTTTACGCACTTGCGGGTAGGAGTGAGTCCATGTGTATTTGTGTGTTTTGGTAAGTCTATTTGTATGCATACATATCAGCAGTTACGTCCCCGTAGCTTTAGGGCCTTCTAGTATTGGTAAACTGAAATGGCCTCTAAACATAGTAAAGTAGCACTTCCAGTAATATCCATCCTACTGGTATTTGAAAGCAGCTTGTTTTTCAGCGAACACATTCAGCAATCAGGACACTGCTTTATGCACGAGATATTCTCGTCCTTATAAGTCCTCAAATCTTGACAAAACCCCTAACAACAACGACCCGCCCTCTGAGTTAATCATGTATTTTAAATGCCACATCCTTGTTATAAGACACATTAGTCGTTCAACGTCATTCAATACGTGTCGGTGGTTTCTGAAATTGTCTGGGTTAGCAAGGCTCAAATGTCAAGAGTAGCAAACGGGCAATCGATAAAAACCAGTCTCCATTATTGCGTCACTGTATGGTAAATGTACCTGCATATCTTTTGTATTTTTATGTTTGTACAATGTTTGTAAAGTATGTGTACCATACAATGTTTAATGGTCACAAGCGACCATTTGGTTTTAGGCACTAATCTGACATATATTTTGGTAAGCAATATATCACGTGTACCAAAATGCATTACTTCGGGTAACTTATTTTTATTGCGGCAACAAACAGGCCAACCAGTGTAATGGAGTAAGTGTTAGACTCAAATAACAGGACATCAGTCACCCAGGTTTTATCAATATGCAGCGTGGCGTGTGTGAGAAAATTCGCATTACATACACACACACACACACGGTTACCAACTAAAGTCCCTGTCATCATCACGTCATCTTGGGGGACAATCAAGGACACCATTCTTGACAGCAAAAAAAAAATCTCTAATGGACACAAAGTCCATCAAGGAAGTGGAGTCAGAACATCAATGGTCTGAGATCACAGCGGTTCTTTACCACGTTAACAGCCAAGGCGTTGGCTTTCAAACCAAACTCCTGTGAGGACTGACCCTCTAGTGCCCTCGAGTACTCCACTGCCATTCAGCTAGCTTGTTGCTATGTTTGAGCGTGTCCCAAACGGCACCTTATTCCAAAGCCATAAGCCATATCAGCCAGTTATTTTAAACCCCGTGATGTGGTAATGCAGCGTTCGGGCCTAGTCGACCACTGACCTTGGGAAGGCCGTGTTTGGGGGTGTTAGATTTCTAATTCATCAGAGGCACTCCATTAGCCGGTCGTCCAGCCACACTACACACACAATGGGGCAGACAGGATAGTGGTGTGGGAAACCGCCGACCGGGGTTCTGCCGTGAAGATATCATTAGTTACTGCCTTTCAAAACTGCTGAATGGGGACACTTACCTGACTTGCCCCAATTTTTGGCTCCACGAACCAAGATGTTGATGAATGGTTGTGAAAAAATGTCAGTTTAGGCAACTAACCTGAATAGGGTTAAGGACACATCGTGGCCAGGCTTTTCAATGTGTGGGCTTAATGTAGATGGGCTGCACTTCATTATGTACCAGAAAACACAAGCGTAGTCAGTTGGTAAGAGGCTGGCACAACACTATCAAACCTTTCTAATCCATTTCTTTCATTATTTCTTCAGCGAATTAAGACATTCTCAATGGTGGCAGAAACGAAGCTATATTAATAACCTTTCCCGACCACAGTCCCAGAACAATTATATTACCATTACCTGCAGGAAGGATTAGTAAACGTAGGACGGTTTATGGAAATGGAGTGTTTAGCAGCAGAGATTTGAACGATGGCTGAGGTCGCCCCGGCGAGATCAACATGTGTGAAGAGAACGAGCCTGGTATCTCCCGTTTGCCGTGAGAGCGAAAAAGACCTCATTGCACTTGTGAAAACCCAGGGAGAAATATAATAGCCAGTGAAAGCGGCGAGACTGACAGCCTCAATGAGAGTCCAGGCCGACGCCTTTTGCCCTGCGCCAGCACGCCCCCTCACCCGCCAGCGCACCAGCCATACAGATCGTCAGCCGTCCCCCGTACAGGGCAGAGGGCCGGCACACGCCCCCTCCGTGAAGAACACGTCTCCCACATCAATCATGCCATCCCCCTCACCCCTTCAGAGGGCGCAGCCCAGGAAATCAAATCAGGCCCGGTCTAATTGAAGACAGCGGAGCGGGGGCCTAACGTCTCAGGCCCGAGTCTGCCTGCTGGGTCTGACTGGGCCCTTACTACTCTGGGGATGTCAATAACACTGGCGGGTGTCGATTCATCAGGGCCCCTTAATGGCATTAACTCTGAGAGGCCTTCCTCTCCCCACTCTTTCCTTCTCTCCATCTATCCATCTCCTTCACTCATTACCTCTCTGCCTCTGACTAATCTCTTTCCGTAGACCAAATAAATGTGCATACATTTACAGAGATGTGTTTCTAATCCTAATACACTGTTGTCCTCTCCTCTAACATTCCTCTCGTCTAATACTCCTCTCCTCCAACACTCCTCTTCCCTCTCCCCTCCTCTACTCTCCTCTTCCCCCTACTCTCCTCTCCCCTCTCATTCTTCTACCCTCCTCTCCTCTTGCATCTCCTATCGTCTAACTCTCTTCTCATCTCTCCTCCTCATGCCTCTTCATTTCAGTCTCTTCTTCCATCCTCCTTCTCCTAATATTCTCCTCTCAATTTCCTCTCTCCCGTTCTCTCTTTACCTCCAATTCACCATCTACCCCCCCTCACCCACCCCCTAGTAGAATCAAACGCTGAAAATGGAGTCCCTTTAAATGTCAGGGTGTCACAGTAATGTCGACATTTCCTCTAGTTGTTCGCTGTTAACTATTGAAGAAAATAATCGTCTTTGCAGACTCATGTCAAAGAGCCTGATAATCAGATAAATTGAGTGGCTGTAACAAAATGAATGAATGTCAGAAGTCTATGCAGTCATTAACATGCAGCATTAGATGACGCACTAGGGTGAGCCTAGTAATCTGACAGACGCTGCTTACTCCATTCAGTACTCATTTCATAAGGGTGGCCAATACCTGCGCAGCATTGCTTTTTGTGGTACCTTCTACCTTTTCTGTGCCGCATAGTATGCATGTTTGTCTTATGCGTGAATAAAACAGTGTGTGTGTGTGTTCGGCTGTAGAACCTTTTGAGGATCTTAGGTCCAATGCCAAACCTATCCAGCCTTCTGAGGCCGATGTGTCTTCGTCACAGCTTTGTGAGTGAGGAACTTAAACCCCCAACCCACTTCAGTCCCTTTCATGTGCATTGGGGCGTGCTCAACGTTTCCTGTTAAGGGAGAGACTGCTGGCGCCTCGTTGGCAAAGTCCCTGACCTCCTCGCTGCGGGCTGTCTCGTCACCGTAGGGGATCGGGCTTACCACCACTGTCATCGGCAGACTGACTGATGGAGGTGGAGTGGAGTCATGCCATGCAGTCAGGGGTCCACATAGGTAACTGGGGCGTCAGCATGATGCGGTGTGGAGGCCTGCATTCCTACCCGTGTTCACTAGCCCGTCGAACGCTGAGAAGGTATTGGGGCTCTCTCAGAGCTGAATGTCGACCAGCGTTCTCAACGAGGGCTTGTTGCCTTGGTTTACGGTGGATATGGTGATCAGGGAGGGGTTAATGATGTCAGACAGCAGTTCTGAGCTTGGTGGCCTGGAGTGCCTTGAAAAAGTCGACCTGTTTTAAAAGGCTTTTCTTTTACGGCATTTCTGCTCGGCATGTCTGGCAGACTTGGCTGGTTGGCTTGTGTCATCAGACAGTTGCGGCTGGGTTTCCATTTTCTGCTATAGTTCCAAGCTCTGTCACATCCGACCAGCGTCAGAGCTGGCATAGTACGAATTGATCTTACCTCTATATTGATGCTCTGCCTGCAGATAAATGTTTTTTGGACAACCAGATTTGTCACCCAATCCTAAAAAGCAGCAGCTCTGACCCAATGTGCTGGTCGTTTTGTTGACGGTACAGCGTGTCTTGTATGCTTTCTTAACTCCCTGGACAATAACACGTCCTACCCCTGAGCACCAAAGGGAAGAAAGAGGAAAGAGAGAAAATGGCTAGGCTGAAAAGAGAGATAGAGGAGAAAGAGAGAGAGTTGGAGCGGATGAGGGGTGTGCAGTTCATAAAAGAGTTGTATTTATTCCACTGGGCTTTTATACTAATACCGATGGAATACGTCTTCTCCATTTCCCTCATTTCACTCACACACACAAACATGGTGAAGGATCACAGAGTAAACACATCTCCCTCTCTCATGCCCCCCCCCCACCTCTCTCTAACAACCATTATGGCTCCAATCATCCTCATGGACAATCTTACACGTCTACAATGAAGTTCACGTCAAGTCCACATGCACCCGCAGAGGCAAATTGAAGTGCAGACTGGCTTTTCTCAAACAGAGAGTGTCAGAGGGAATGAGAGGGCTCGGCATATCGCCTGCCACCAGAGCTTTATGGGTTGGGATTGAAAATAATTTAACTGCCAGGATGAATAGCAAATTGCTTAGTGTCAGCTCACTTGGGGAGGAGGGCGCTGGATATAATGCTCTGCTCTTCAGCCGCACATAGCCATGTTGCTGCCCAGCCCTCTCCCCCACACTCCCCTTCTCCTTACCCCATCCCCCCTCTTCTTCTTCCCCTCACTCACCTCTCCTCCCCCCGCCCTCCTGTTCTTCTCTCCCTCTCTTCTTATCCACCCCGCATCCCCTCTTCTCCATCCCTTTCCCTCCCCCTGTCCTCCACAACTAGGAGCGTTCCAATTTGACGGTTAACTTCTCCGCTCCTTCAGTCTAGTGGCGGAGTGGTGCCAGTGGCCCAGTGCTGGCTATAGATGTGTTGCGAGAGCATCACAAAATCTTCTGTGCTGCTCGTGGCAACGTCATTTCACTCAGTCTACTTTGAATAAGAGACTAGATAAGGACATTGACAGTAAAGTAAATGTGGGGTGCTTGCAATTCTTGAAACATTTATGGCAGTGAAATATGAGTTGTAGTGGAAGTGGTTCTGATGGCAGTTGTAATAGTAAAAACAGGGTATTCATGGGCTGCATTATTTATTGCATCTTATTTTGAGGTGATTTAAAGGTTTGGAATAATTATAGTGGGTTATATAGTGGACTAGCACAGCATTCTAGAGGGAACACTATAAGCCGTGTGTGTTTTAAGATGAACTTTGTGTTTTGAAGCCCAACACAAATCTGTGTGGCCGATATAACAGTGCAGAATGTTAAAGACCGCATTCCACAATTTAAATGAATCAGGATGCAACCACAGTTGCAGGTTAAAACAGGGGTCCTCAACAGTTCCATCACCAGCTACTTTCCCATTTTGCTTGATTGAGGATTTCTGTCATTGAACAGATTGGATCTCCTTTGACACTTTTTTTCATTTCATAATGCGCCAAAAGTATTCTGTTTTATTATGATGTTGTAAAACAGCACGTGCAGAATGTGGTTTGTTTTGCTAAAATAAGCAAGTCCTTCCCTTTTAAAGACGTTTAAAGACTGGATTGCAACATATGTTGTCCCAAAACCTGTACATATTGTTCAGCATTGATGGTGCCTTCACAGATGTGCCAGTCACCCACTAATGCACCCCCATACCATCACGCATGTTGGCTTTTGAACGGTGGACTGACATGCCAAACGGTCCCTTTTCTTTTTAGCTTGGAGGATGTGGCGTTCATAATTCCCCAAAATAATTTTAGATTTTGTTTTGTCAGACCTCAGTACACTTTTCCACTTCGCCTCAGTCCATCTTAAAAGAGCTTTCACAGAGTGGTGAAACCCTCACCATCTTTACTTCTGAAAATCCTCTCTGGGATGCTCTTTCTATACCTAATCATGTGACTGACCTTTTGCCAATTACTTGTGAGATTTGATATGTTGTCTTTCTACATTTTCCATTAAATATAGGGTTTAAATGATTTGCAATTGAGTACTAACACACATTTTTGCATTCAGTTTTCTTTCCATTTTAAACAGAAAAGAAATTTAACTTAAAAAATCACTTAAAAACAATGCCATTCCATTTTAATAATTACACATAGCATGAACAATCTTTGTAATAAAATATAATAAGTGATCTAAGCACGGTATGTCACTAAGTCTGTAACAAGTCCAAGTGTAATTGTAGCTTTGTGAGTAAATACAAATCCAGATATGTCCCATTCAGGTCTATGGAGCTTTGAGGCTCTGAACGATTATACCAAATAAAATATGAATTGTATAAAATGCTGGCTACAATCAAACTGTTCAAGTTTTGCTTTGCTTTCAGCAAGCAAGTCAAACGATTTGATTTGACAAAGAGGAAGCTATTAACATATGGTATAGGACTTCAACCAGACTAATCCAACTAATGCAATGAAATTCAAAATACCCAACCCATTTGTAATCATGTTTGGTATTCATCTCCTTGCTGTAAGATTCCATGTTGATTCATCATTTTATGTCTATGTGTGTTCATTAAAAACACATTTGAAACACAGATAATTGCATACCTCCTATCTGTCAGTCCGTGAATCGGTCTCTTTCGGCCAGAGGCTAAAGGAGGCCGCTGGGATGGTCACATGATCCCACGGTGGGTTGATGGAGACGGGCGGGAGAAGGCAAGAAGCGAGGGAATTACCTCACAGCTCCATATCTCAAATCTGTGGGATTAAGCTCCATTAAACACTGAGCGCCGCCGAGCTTTATCTCTGGATTTCACTCTGAGACAAAGCGTAGCGCGAAACAAGTGGGAAAAGGGAAAGAGAGAAAGAAACAGCCACGAAATGTCCTTCACCTCTATCGACCAAATTATACCCCCAAAAAAGGAGGAATAAGGAAAAGCGTCGCTCTTCACTCTCTAACCCCATCTCCTCTTCACTCTCTTGTCCCATCTCCTCCCCATCTCCTCTTCACTCTCTAACCCCATCTCCTCCCCATCTCCTCTTCACTCTCTAACCCCATCTCCTCCCCATCTCCTCTTCACTCTCTAACCCCATCTCCTCCCCATCTCCTCTTCACTCTCCAACCCCATCTCCTCCCCATCTCCTCTTCACTCTCTAACCCCATCTCCTCCCTGGCATTGTGTTACAGAGAGGAGAGTCTGGTCATTATATTCCTCCGTGTGCTGTTGTTTAAATAGCCGACTAGGACAGGACATCAGCCCCGCTGACACTAACTAGTGTGGCTGCCAGGCAAGTCCTGCTGCTCAGATGGACCCAGTGAGAACAGCCAGGCCTCTCTTAGAACCCCCCTGGGCTTCTCACTCACTTAATGGAAAGTGACCACTGCTGTGCTGCCCGCTCCTCTCGCACTTACTCCCTCTCCCTTATAGACTCACATGGAAATGTCTCCAGATGTCATGGCCGAGAAGAGCCCGCTAACACCGGAAAGGCCAAGTAAGTCATTTTGACTCCAACTTTAAAAAGAAAATGCCTCTTTTTTAAAAGCTGTACGTGGCTCCATTCTCAGGCGCGTCCTTATGTAAGTCTATTTAAAACATGTATGTACTTTGAATTCTGAGGCAATTTTAATAGGACATGTCATTATTTTACTGAGTCAAAATGATTTATTGGCAGGAAGAGGGGTCCAATGAGGCATGGCTTTTCTAGAAGCCATTAACACATGGCTTTATCATCCCACTCATCCATCTACCCCAGGTTATCAGATACCAATATCTCTCAGTCTACGATATGACACTGGGTTTGCCAAACGAGGAAAAACAAATAGATGCAAATGTTATTGAATACGGGCCACAAGAGAACATTTTGTCTTTTCACAAATATATTGACCCCATCACAGAAAGATTTGAGTTGGTTCTTTTTCTTTCAATTTCATGGTGTCCAATTCATACCCCTCACCTTCCCTGATCTCTGTAACTACCAGTGGGCCAAAGAAAGGCAAAGGAATCTTTCCAAGACTTTATGCTTTTTATCACACTTCTCCCTCAACCAGGATGTCAAAAGGAGAGCGGTCTTCCATCTGATGACTAAAATCGACATCCAACCTGCCAGAGGAAGTCACTACGTGGCAAGGGGTTCCTTGCCAACAATCTCTCCCACCAACATTCACATTGCTGAGCAACTTGCACTGTCTTTCAGTGCTCTGACCAAGTACACTACAACCCTGGTCTGATTTGGTCTAGTCTGGCCTAGTTTCACCTGGTCTTGTCTAGTCGGGCCTTGTCTAGTCTGGCCTGGTCTAGTGAAGTCTGGTTTGGTCTAGTCAAGTCTCACCTGGTCTAGTTTGGTCTAAACTGACCTCAGGTCACTCAGTTGGGTTTGCTGTCATCACTGTGTCAAAATTGGTAGATGAACTTCATGGACGGAAAGGAGACACCTTAGCCTGAAGTAAATAAGAGTAGACCTGAAACCAAAAGGTTAACGTAGACTGCATGTTTGTGCTCTCAACCTCAATTTGTGATTAGTGATTGTGTGTTGCTAAAAGCTCTAGACATCACATTGAGCTAAATGCAGTCAAAGAGGTCATATAAATAACAATGCAGCCTGACACCATGGAAAGTCTAAGGGATCAAAAATAAATCTATCCTTTTGTTAAGAGATCAGGGATTTGTCCTATGATACAATCTGCCTGTACATTTTGCATCTCCTGTTGACTGTCTTAATGCTGAAGCTTTACAACGAGCTTTGCATGTAATGAATATGTTTAATGCTTATGTAAAGTTACACAGCGTGATCCACAACTAAAACGTTAAGACAAAAAACATCTAACTGTAAGAATAACCAAATTAGTTATATAAATGTGAAACCGTCTTCAAAGGAAACATGTTCCATTAAATGGTAAAAGAACTAGCTTTCATAAGAACACTGTTCCTAAAATTGCGCCACTGTACAACGTCATGTTTTTATAATTCTGTACTCCTCTGTAGTCTCCCTGTGCTTTGCAAGAGACAGACCGTCCAGACCAACAGACAGCAGCAGCATATAAAAGCCTCTTTCAGCCCAGGCCCCTTGCTCCAATGTGTAGAAATTAATTGAGTGAAAAAAAATCTGCTGTTTAAGGTTGAAGTGGGTTATGGGAGACAGTGTAACAATTGTTTTTGGTTTGCCAGGGGCTATATATCGTTCATTCCGGCTTTCTCTCCTCCTCGCTCAGCAGTTCCCCCTCCCTCCCTCCCATCCCTCCCTCCCATCCCTCCCTCTCTCTTCTCCTTTTCATCAATCTTTTTTTCCACTCTCTACCATCTACCTTTTGGATTATTTTTTTATCTATACCAGACAAGCAATTTTTTTTGGTTTCTTTAACCCGAATTTTCTAGCAAGAACAGGTTCCATTTGTACAGTATCTATGTTCAGTTGCACTTTAGGTGTGCGCTCATTTCCCTTACGTTTATAATGTGCAAATAGATTGATGGAAATGAGCATGCCTTCATCAGGACAACACTGACGTGTCTGCGCATCTTAGAACAATACGATCATTTTGATGACCGGTGTGTGTGTGTGTTTGTGTGTGTATGTGATTGTGATAGTGTTGTTCATAAATGTGCGTGAGTGTGTTAAAAGGTTTTTACTGGGTAACAATACCAAGTACTAGGATGTGTACATACCAGTACACATTCAGCAGCGGCGTAAACACAAATGATCTCTTACAAAGTTGTGTTTAATTTCAGCACAACCCAAATAGCCAAAAAGGAGAATCAGTGAAATGGGAAAGAAAATAAAGGCATACGCAAAGTAGGAAAGAGGACAAGTGAAATTCAACGTGAACACAAGGGAAGATGCAGTCAGCCCAGCCCAGATAACATAGACCAGGTTATACAACAAACAAAGGGGGGGGGGGGGGGGTAAAGAAGGTAAGGGAACGCGTTCAAAAGAAGAAAGCAGTTGAGAACGGAGAAGAAAACTGAAGAGGAAAACTGGAGAGGATGATCTACGGTCAAGTTGTCATGAAGGAATGGACAGAGTGTCCTTACAAGGCCATTGGAATTGTTCAAAGTACACTTTAAGTCACAGGGTTTCAGAAGATTTCAGAAAATGTCCTCTGCTGTCCCAGACTCAAGGGAATGCTGGTCCCGTCGTTGGGTTGTCAAAATAGAGAAGAGTATGTCCGCCCTCTCAAGAGGCTAGAGGTGGCAGAACAAAAAGCCAGAAAGCCAAATCAACAAAGAGCCCAACCAACATTACTGCCGTTATCAAGACGTGCAATTAGAACCAAAAAGTGAGTGGATCGGGACCCGCATCCCGTCCTGTGTGAGGTGAGATTGTACTCTATGATTTGGAAATTATGAAGGTGCATGTTTTGTGCAGAATAACGAGGCAGTGTCAAGGTCACACCAAGGTTCTTTGTGCTCTAGGACTTGCGTACCATGGATATAGAGTAATGGAGAGGTCTTGGAACATACGGGTCTTCCGTGCGAAACCGTCTTGTCGAGGTGGAGCTTGAGGTGCTGAATGAATAAAGAGTTTCCTAAGTGTTTTCCCTGTTGCCTGGAGCGTAAGGGTTTAACCTGCTGTTTTCTTCCTTAACCTACTTGTAAGTCACACTTTCATGTTCAATCCTCTCACCATTTCAATCAGTATAACCAGCGTCTCCCACGCCACATAGTATGGGAGTCTATACAAACACTTTAACATTCTCTTTGAACTCTCCAGCACAGCTCATTAACACGCTTTTGAAGGCTGGATGTGGGAACATCGGAATGGTTTGATTTTGCAGTTATTAGACATATTGCAGCAAATTACTTATAAACCTTCACTATACCCAAGTTAATAATACAATAATCCACCTCCTCGGGAGCAGGAGATACAGTAAACAAGCTAAAATTGTCGGAGGTAGAAGTTGAAACAAGCCACGTCTAAGAAAGTCAGATGTGTATAGATGGAGTAGGAGAATTTAGGAATTCATTGCACAGCTAACGTCGATACGAAAAGATTCTGCAGATGGGGCACAAAATGTACTTTGAAATGTGGGCCCATCAAATGCAGACGTGCGTACACATTCCAGTTGCAGTCAGTCCCAGCTCCGGAGTCAAATGTGGCTGACGTCATGAAGAGATCCCACCTCCAAACCCTCAGAGCCCTAGCAGTATCCTAAACACCAACAAGCCCCACCCTCTCTCAGGCAGATGAAAGGAGGCCCGTGTCCAAGGCCAGCGGGAGGAGAGATGGAGGGAGACGAGAGATGATAGTCCAGATCTGAGGACACAGAGCCGTTCAGCAGAGAACTTCCTATAACCACGGGAGCAGCCTTCCAGTATTATAGCAACCTCGCCTGAGAACGAAGGACAAGGAGATAAAGCGATATCCCACCCCAGCGACAGTGTAGAACGGGCCTCTCCCTACCACCGCTTCAGCCAGGTATTTCACTACACATATACATACATAAACACCCATTAGCAATAACTTTACGACCACCTGCCTGAAATGGTGTCAGTGAGCCTCGGCCACCAGCGACCCTGATGCCAGTTTCTTTCCAATCGCGATTGGTACTGACCTCTGCAGATCGGGAACACCCTACAAGAGCTGCAGTTTTGCTGATGCTCTGACACTGTTGTCTAGCCATCTCTGTCTGGCCCTTTTCACAGTCGCTCAGATCCTAATGCATTGGTGTGTACACAAACAGGGCACGCCAGTTCCCATGAAGGAAATATCCTTTTGTTCAATCAATAACCAGAGCCGCTTTGACCCTGTGGTCAAAGGCCCTGTGCACAAGAAGAAAGGGAGCCTGCAACCCCACTATCAGGTGTCTGCTGAGAATGGGCGTTGATGGATCTACAATTTTCATGTCAGGAGCTCATTAAAAGGAGATTCTGGTAAAGGGGAGAGCAGGCTTGCTTTGCTCCCTAACGCAACACAGAGGAGTGCAATAGACACTTGAGTCAGTGTAAAGCTGTGTGCTTAGTATTTACACTTTGAACTGGTTCCTTTCAGGTCTGTGTGCTGTTCAGTCAGAGCCTACTGACTAAACCTCTAATTCATCCCCATTACAGCCCATGTTTATAAAATCAGAGAAAGGTCACGAGAGTTACCCAGCTGGAAAAAGAAGAACATAGGCAAAAGTGCAATCAAAAGTGCCCGTTTCTGCAATACCACTTCTGCTAGCGCCAATCACAATTGTCACAACTGGCCAATTGCCACGCGGTCCAGACGCCGTAGAGAGACTGAATGCACTTCTCCAGACTGTCAGGGAGAGGGCAGTGAGACCTTAGCAGTGTAGGTGGCTCAAAAACAAGAGGCCAAGGTCCCACGCGGTCCGGGCCTCACCGGTGTGTGCGGCCACTGACTGTGTCACGCAAAGCTTTGCCTAATGTGGGCTAGCAGAGCTGTCCCTCAACCCCCCACCACTGCCTCCTTCATCCTCTTTGCATATATGGAGAAGATGCGGTTCTGTGTGTGGGTGGGTGAGTGTCTCCAGGGTACTGTATCAAACGCATGGCAAATGCCATTGCTTTAGTGCAGCTTCAGCGATCAGGGAGATAATGAATGGCACGTGAGGCATAGCAGTTTGGGTCCACCACCCGGTCCCACGGCCCGGCTTGGATTTCAAAAGGAGCCCTTCCTCTTCCGCGGCCGTCTCCATGTACACCTCGCAGAATAAAAACTGTGCTCGTATGGCCGCCCGACCTCACAAGCCATCACATCAGTGCCCAAGCCCCAGCCACGCCACCCCACCCCACGCCCGCCACTTCACTCATTTGTATTGGTTTTAACACAATGAGCCCAGAGATGGAGATGGAAGGCCTTACTGCATCGCCGCGGGGTATTTATGTCCATCATATTATGTCCACTCCTCCTCAACATGCTCCATGAATCACAGCTAATCTCCTGGACCGTGTTAACCTGCCTCCAGGAGTGACTGGAGTGTGTGTGTGTGAGATGTGTTCGCGTGTATGTGTGTGCTTGTGTCTCTGTGTGTAAGCTTGGGAGAAGGCAGCCCGTTCACTTTCAGAATATCACAATTACCGATGACTGTAAGATCACACAAAGACGGTTCTACTGATCAGTTATTTGCTAGTGGCAGCCAGCAGCTCCTCTGTCAGCCTCCAGACACCCAGCCAGCCTCAAGTGGCTAGCAGCATATAGAGTAGATATAGAGCAGCTCCTCTGTCAGCCTCCAGACACCCAGCCAGCCTCAAGTGGCTAGCAGCATATAGAGTAGATATAGAGCAGCTCCTCTGTCAGCCTCCAGACACCCAGCCAGCCTCAAGTGGCTAGCAGCATA
>JACXGK010003952.1:0-41400 GCA_016801125.1 Novumbra hubbsi | reverse complement strand
AGGTTTAGATTTATTTGTCTGTTGTCACTGTCTTCAGCGTCCATGACGGTGATCTCGGTAAAAGCTGTGTCAGGGATGATCGCCGAGTCCATAAAGGGTCAGCTGCAGCTCACGTACCCCATCTTCTATGTCATGGTGGTGGTGATGGTGGCGTCCTGTGCCTTCCAGATAAAGTAAGGCCCGTGTTTCTTTTTTCCACTGTCCCTGAAGGGAGTTTGATTTGATTTCTCATAAAGTGGAGTTAATGTGAGGGGTAAATGTCTGCAGGCAGAACTGGATGATTCTTGCGCCAGGGTTAATGTTGGATGACTCCACCGGGTCTTACAGGGGTTAAAGTTGGATGACTCCACCGGGGTCGGACCGGGGTTAACGTTGGATGACTCCACCGGGTCAAACAGAGGTTAAGGTTGGATGATTCCGCCAGGGTCCTGGTGTCTTGTCCGTGGCACTCGGGTGGAATAACAAAGATCAGAATTGACCTGTACTGTCTCCTCCCCACAGATTCCTCAATCAGGCCATGAAGATGTTCTCCGCCACAGAGGTTGTTCCCGTCCACTTTGTCTTCTTCACGACAAGTGCAGTGGTGGCAGGTTTGTTCATTAACCACAGCTTTCATAACCGTATTTAAAGGTTTTACATGCTTTATGGGTTACTATTCAAATAGGTATATTAACTATATGCGGGTATATAGGTTCCACAAAAAACCTGCACTGATGTTGTTGAGTTGGCTCAAGGACCTCCAGGATCTGTGGGTGGGGGAATCACACTGGGATGTTGGCCAGAGATGCATTCACCTCCCATACATGTGTAAAGGAAACTGAATGGCTGGGTGAGGTATGCCTTGGGTGGATGTGCTTTCATTTTCCCCCAATCCTGGTTGTACTCGCGAAGAGGCTAGGCCAGAATGAGAGTTGCGGTTGACAAATGTTTGCAGCCAATATGTTTTAAATTTCCCCCCCCTACATCTCTCTCTTCAGGGGACTGTCCCTTTTTAAAGTGGACATCAGAATCTCTCTACGTGGTTCTTTGCTGTCACATGAAAGGGGACTTGGATCTGTTTCTCTCACACTGACTTGCTGCAGCTCCTATGGGGAAAAAAAACTAGAGGCCCAAATGGCAGCCTATACCCCATGAAGGACACTACGTAAAGTCCGATTCAAGTGCATATTTCTACATTGGGGAGTTGAATAGACAAGCACGGCTGACCAACCCTGTTCCTGGAGGATTACCGTCAGTATGTTCTCTCTGAGAGACGGGTGGAGAACCTATTGGATTCTTGATCTCCTGGAACCGGGTCGTAGAGAGAATACGCTGGATGGTAGATCATTAGATATGGAGAGCTTGAGACATCTGAATGAGATCTGAGACTTTGTATATATAAACAAAACATGTTCTTGGTGTTTTGCAGGAATAGTATTTTACCAGGAATTCAGTGGGTTGGCTTTGCTCAACATATTCATGTTTCTGTTGGGGTGAGTAGGTATTCGGTATCCTTAGAAATATGGAACCCTAATCCTGGCCAGAGGAGTGCAGTGTGGGTGTAACTCTGTTTGAACTTCTTCCAGATGTCTGCTCTCCTGTCTCGGAGTCTTCCTGATAGCCAGAGATAGACCCAAGATCCCGTCTTCGGACCAGATCTTCATAGCTATGAGAAAGATCCCTGGTAACTACGCATGTCGCTGAATGTATGAGACCATATGAAATGTAATATCGGTCTGTACGTTTCTACCAATCCAGAATGACTGACTGCTTTTCAAATGGGATTTGAACATGATATGTATGTCTTGTTTGGACTAAGACAGATTTATTCAGATTCTGTTAGTGGCGTGTCAGGTACACAGCTTCTAAAGCCATCGGTCCCACGTCTGCGGGGATCTTATGTACAGTACATGCAGCTAGTCTTATGAAAAGCACCATTACACATTAACCTGGCATTAGTGTAAACAGTGTTTGAACAAGGTGTTTCTCTTTGTCTTCTCCCATGCCACGCCGTGTTACTGTGTGAATCTGTTCTGCAAGGACAGAGTTTTACATACTCAAACATGTACTTCAGGGCCAATCTGCCTCGAAGGGAGAAATTAATGTTTTGGTTTGCCCCACTCTGTATACAATCAGTTGAATTTTACCTTTTTAAACATTTCATGACACAAAAATGTCTAGTAGAGTACTGCATTTTTTTAAAAACATGTTTACTCTGTCTGTGAAACCAGCCCATTAAGCTGAACCTTGTAGAATTCTGAAGTTTAAACAACGGCAAAATTATCCTGTAGTCTGCTACACCAGACCTTCCTGTATTATAGCAGAGGTAGAAAGCTACAGTCCAGGAGAAGGGGAAATTTGCTTCTAGTTATTTGTTGTCGTCTGGTGTCCCAATCATTCTCTAATTACAAGATTACAACAGTATTTTAACCCTCGAGGACCTGAGTCAAATTGTTTAATGGGGGAAGGCCACCTCTTAACATGGTGAGGGCATCCCCTTTATTATCTAGTGGAAGAGGTTGACTTCCTTTGCATGGTGTACGTTCGTTAATGACCGGGTTGTCTCATCTCTGCTACAGGGAACACCACTGAGGACAAAGTCCAGCCGGATGCTACCATTAACAAGTATGGTTCTCTGGCAGCTAAACTCATGTGTATTAGACCGGACCAACAGGACATCCGTTAACTCCCAGCACACCTTGGGGTGCATTCGCCCACCTGGCTGGCTGACACCACACACCTCTCAGCTGACGGGAGACTACAGAAAGGCCTGTCCATCCTCTAGTGTGCCGGTTAGGGGAAGGAAATGGTGCTACGAATATTGATACTGAAGAGACATCTCAGAGACATCTCAGGCAAAAATGCATTTCACACACAGACACACCAAGTACATCATTTGTCAGTTCTCAAGAGAGTAGGTCTCTCGGAACCTGTGTCAACATGCAACTCTGTGCTTTCTGTAGATACTTAAGCAAAAGGTATTAAATGTAATTAGGACTGTCATAATTTAAGATGGTTTGTTTTGCTGATCTGTTAAACATTGTCAAGGGGCCCAGTAAATCTGCCCTACAAAGCTGGAGCAACACTGCCCTCCACTGGAACAAAGTATACTGCATCCCAAGATGAGGACTTCGAGACTCATAGACATCTCACGGTGGTTTGAACTTGATGGGTTTGAAGGTGGATGTTGACAAATCAGGCATTAGTTAACAATGAAACATTCCAGATGGCCTCACTTGGCAACTATAACATCCCTTTTAATGACTGTTAGAACTTTTTTCCCCTTTCTTTCAAATTGTGAATTCTGAATCACATGTCACATGTTTATGTACTCAATTATCATATATGTATTCACTTCAGGTCATCCACACACACACACACACACACAATCTACAAACGAACCACCTCGAGTTTCTCTCGAGGTGCTCAAATCATGAGTTGCTAAGCAACAGGACTGATAACACCCAAATCGTGTCTGAAGCTGCTCTGGGCAGGATTATTTATCAGTGCAGCATTGATTTTACCAGAACAGTTTCACAGTTAACAAACCACTGAATTAATATGATGTCACTGGTAGGGCTCAACCCAAATATCTGTTTTGAGTTCTTTTTTTTGGTCTGCTTTTAACTGCCTGATACCAGGCAGATGGTCTCTTAAGCATAACATTTACATAATTCATCAAAGCTAACGATGAATAGCAAATACATATAATCTCCGGTTGTGAACTGGCGGGAAAGGCTTTAGACAATATTAGGTTTGTGTAAATGGATTTTATTGTCTGTTAGTTAGAACCCATTCAGAAAGTAAAAGAAAATTATTAGAACACACGCCCAGTCACTGCCAGGCCGTTTCTCAAACTGAACAAAAAAAATAAAATAAAACACACACGGTCTCTGTGTGCAATGCATTCCATACACTCCCGCACATCTCTAATACCCTGAAATGAATGGTTTAGCACAAAGCACGACGCTTGAATTTAGGAACACAAATGTCAAAGCCTAGCGTCTGCTCCCTCACACGAGCCTCTGCGTCCGGCTGTGTGTATATGCTGGGTCGGCAGCAGGTGAGTATTCAGGTCTCGATGGCGATCTTGGCGAAGCGGTACTGCAGCGACCCGGGGTTTCGGAGCAGGACCAGGCCTCTTTGACCAGCAGGCTGTCTGAGGAGGGTGTGGAGCAGCCCAGCGAGGCTCAGGAAGCCCAGGGCTTCTCCGCAACCAGCTGACAGGGAGAAGTCCCCCTGGGTCACCCAGCCCAGGGTCACCCTGGAACAGTGGGAGGTCACACTGGGGAGTGGCTCTGGCCACAGACCCAGGGGGGAAGGGGAGGAGCTCGGACCAGGGAGGATGCTGGGAGTTGTGATAGGACCTGTCTGGTTGCTGCCCGGCTTGGAAGTGGTGGCTTTGAGCTTTTTGCCTTTCTTGCGTGGCCGTTTGATGAGAGCCTTGAAGTGGTCAGCGTGGAGGGGCTCTTGGGGGCCGGTACAGCCCGGCTCCTTGAGTACCAGCTGGAGGTCCTCCTGGGTGGGAACACACACCAGGGCGTGCTGCTCCGGTTGGCCCTTCGTCAAGAGGGACAAACGGGTCCACACAAGAACGCCGCCACCAACGACCGCGAGGAGGGATGTCGCCGTGACCCGATCTAGCGGTGGGGTTGAGCCCAGATTCGGTGCCCTCTGACCTTTTGAAGAGGTGGGTCGACACCAACCCGAAAGCTGTCTCAGATACTTCCTGTTCCTGTGGAACGGAGACAACCCACCAGGCATGGTGTTAAAACCGCACGACACAGAAACAAACTCAAGATCAGGGTTCTTACTTTCCACCACATACTTCCAGGAAAGGCACTTTGTGGTCTTGTGGTTAGGGTTAGGGTTAGGGTTAGGTGGTCTGTGACATATGCTTTAAACTGCCCGTCGCTTCCCAGTGCCAGCAAATGGATTCAGCCAAAAAAACAGTATAATCAATTCAAATTAGCTCAAAGTCAGCCATTACGCTAAGCGACAGACCTGATTTTACAAAAATAGACATCATTTAGGACCCCACTAATCAGATTTATTGAAGTGATGCTCTCATCGTAGGGAAGAGTCATACAGTAAAACACTATGCTACACTTTTTGAAAAAAGCGATGATTAAAACATAAGTATGGGTCCTTTAAAGGTGAAATGCTAATATTAAAGCATTATGGATGAATAATGTGTGTTGCACTGAGAGGAAGCAACATTAGATGTTCCGAGGACCACTAATAACAATGTCATTAACAGTGCTGTTAGAAGGACATTGGACATAAGGAAGACAGAACCTAGCGGTCAGAATCATCGTCAAGTGACCAAGAACTTTCAGGTTTGAATCTCAGAACTAAAACATTTCTGAAATCTGTTATTGCACTTTGAGAAATGCTAATTGCTCCTGTAAGTAATCTATTGAATCACTACAATGCAAGTACACATATCATTGGAACCTCTTACAAAAACAGTGTTGCCGCAGAACCCATACAAGCTCAGTTGATCTGAAGACATGTACATAAAATACCCCCAAAACATGACATAGCCAATATCATCCAGCCGACCTCAAGACAGTGAAGCTCTGTGGTTTGGTTTCACCCAGACGAGATGTCACTTTCTGTTCCATTTGTGCACTGGCTGGTGAGATGGTCTCTTCTCCCTCCCTTATGATCATCTCCCACTCCTCAGCCAGCTGTTGCCAAGGACAACGAAAGGGAGCCAGGCAACCATGTTTGACGTAATTGGTCCGTTTGGCAGGCGGGCGTCTACACAGGGGCGGAGCATCAAATGGTTTCAGGGCCAAACAGGTAACCCAGCCATAAAAAAGTATATAACACTTAAAACACTCAACTGGGACAAAGACAACAGAAGATTTGCTAAGGTTAAACATCAATATAAAAAACGACATGCATTGCCGAGTGGCATCCAAAATTGGATTTCGATTAAACCATTTGTAATGGTCTTCAGAATATTTAACACACCGGTGATCCATTAGCCAGATCTTGAATGTTAGTAAAGACAGCGAAAGACCAATCTCTGATTGTTGGACAACAAAACCAAATCGAACAACGTCTCCTAACCGTCGGAACTTGGCCAGCAGCTCGATTTCCTGCTCCTCCTGGAAACGGGCTCCTGCAGGGCAGTCTGGGTAGTCATGGGGGAAGTGAGGCTCGCCTTTATTCTGGGCATGTTTCAGGCTCATCCTTAGCCCTCCGATACGCACTCCCCTATAGACCTGGTGGTGGGTGGCTAGGGTTGAATGAACCGCTTATGGTATTCCAACAGGGTAAAACTATTAGCAATGGAGCAGGGCATTATTTAATTATTTGAGAAACTTGTAAAGTAAAGCACTATACAAAGAATAGGGTGCCACGTACCAGGGGTACCCAGAAGGCCATACCCCAGGCCTTGGGCAGCAGCAGGTCCCATCCGGTCCCCCACGACCCCATCTCTGTACCCCTGCTTTTCCCAGGCTGCTGCACCAGGAGGACGGGTACTCTGCCCTGCAGCGGGGGGGGTAGTCTGGAGCCTGGCACCAGCAATTCACTACGCAGTTTGTTTATTTCCTAAAATAGACGTATGAAAGACAGTTAAATGGAATTAATTATAGAGTATAGATATGGGTTCCAGACTAAGTGAGTAGTGGAAGACTGGTTCCCATCAGATCTCTACCTGATTCGTCATCTTGTTGAGGGTAACTGCATCACGGACCGAGCGGTCCCACAGAGAACTTTGGCTGAGGTGTTCAGGGATCCCCTTCAACATTAGTTCCCTCCTCTCCTCCTCCTTCCCTGAAACACCATGTGACAGAGGACATACAACCATATGACCAGCTACTCAGGGGGAGTAACTTAACTATGGCCCAATCCCAAATCAATCCCTAAATCCTACAACATAGACCATGGTTTACCCCACGAAATACATCGGGACACGTGTAGTTTTTATACTTTCTCAATTGGAAATGATCCAGCCCTTAAGAGATCAAACCTCACCAGAAAAAAGCAAATCATGAATTTGGTGAATACCTTATATATAACTTTTTTACCAAGATTTGAATTGATCCGTCTGTAAAATAAAATGTGTATTAAGGTGACATACCTCAAATTATCTGGCGAATGTAGTAAAAAGCATTATGATGTTAAAACAAATACCTGCACTCTAGGTCACCTAATTAGCAAGTATAAACAAGTTTGTCTAAAACACTAAGGTTGGGCGGAAAAAATCTATATAGAAAAGATTCAAGATTCTTTCAAGAATAATATATTTAATAACATTTATTAGCTGCGCCTAAAATGTACATGTACTGGTAGATTTGGGCATTGGTGTAGATCAATGGTTGTCGTTAATATTATCATAATTGAATGACAAACTGGAAAGAAAACAGGCCATATTACGGAGTGTGACATTTGACATGCAGCGCTTGACAATAAGCTTTTTTATGTACTTGTTCTTAGGACGAGTGGATGTATCTAAAGTTACTTGTCCAAATACGTTTTTTGAGTATTAGCTATGATACATCACATGTATTGATAGCCAGAGCCGTAAATAGCAAGCTAGATGTTTTTGTGTTCTCTGAATATTCTTGAACTGAAGCCACTTACCTGTCAGCGTTATTCGGAACTCCCGACAGGTAAAACTAATCATTTTCTTGGCAGGGTGGACCCAGGGAAATTCCTACATATATTTAAATTGAAATGTTTTCTTGCCCTTTTAGCTTCAAATGCCCTTGTATCCGTTATTTTGCGTTTCACTGCTTTCCCTGACACCTGGCCTGTTGTAGGTGCTTGAGGGAACGTCTTGAGTTTGTCCGCAAGCGAATTAAACTCACCTCGAGTCGGGTCAAGGAGGTTGGCACTTCCGCGGGCAGTGGGGTTAATAACGTTCACGCATTTGTTTATTTCTGATACAAGCTACGCCGCAGGCTTGTACCAGTGATAACCGACAACATTTTTCCCTTTTCCTTTCAGACTACTGAACGGGGATTTTTTTTTTGGTTAATATTATTAATCTTTTTACTGTCCGAACATAAAATGAGCATGTCCCCGTCGTCCTCTGTACGCCCCCTGGGGAGAAACACTGGTATAGAATGTGTTTCACTTGCTACTTGACGTCAGGGTATTTCTTTTTGTCCTCAAAAAAGCAAATTATGGTTTAGAGCACAAGAAACATCTACCACTAGCAAAGTAGTTCTGGCGTTTATTTTTAACAGTAGTACTAACCACAGACTGCAAAGACAAAAACAATGCACACCGTGTAGCCGACTGGAGTGGTGGATTGAAAGATTTATTCTCAGGACAAGACACTTCTTCCTCGAGCGAGTGTCTGAGGTGTGCACATTTCTGTTAACATGCGTGGTGATTTTCAAAGCTCATTTAAGTTTAGCTAACTTCTACTAGCGAAGACATCAAATTACTACCATTACTACTACTAAAATTACTAACACTTGTCAGATTCAAGCTAGCCAGCGGCAGCTAGCAGAAGGCATTCTCCCGCAGACGCAGATGTTGTGGTCTCCGTTACCACGGTAACCTCCTCCCAGAGGCAGCCCTTCATATCTGTGATTATTTGGCTTAGACTCTGATTGCAAGATTTGGGGGAAATTGAGAAGCGCTATCACTTGTTACTAGAAACGTTGTTATTATACTCATTAGTGTTATTTGTTATGTTATTTTCAATGATAATACTTCCCAAAATATTTATTCAATAACTGCACCGGAACTCCAACCGAGTAAGGTTTCTAAGTAGCCCAAGATCTCCCCTCAGATAAATGTACATAGTGATCATCTGCACAAATAAAAGTTTTAAATTAAAGCAGTTGATGAAAAGGATTTTTCTTATGAAGTGCAGTGGATTTTTAAAAATGTTTGTCCTGATTTGTAGGATTAGCAATTAGGAAGAAGTGAGGCAAACGCCAGCCGTGTAACCCCAGCTAGCAGGGAGTGGGGGTGACGCCTAGCCTCGGGTGGGGCGGGCTCCGAGTACAGGGACCTGCCAGGATTCGAACCTGGGACATCTGCATTGACGAGCAGAGGCTCCCCAGGAGCACAAGACCAGAGATGTACCAGAACGACCCACCGGGCTGGAGGACAGTCACCAACACACGGGTGTGTTCTGTAGGACCAAAACAAAGTCCAAGCATGTGGCCATGCTCCCTGTCAAACGTGACTGTGCTGCCTATTGGCTCAGAGGTTCCCATGGTTACACGGTCAGCAGTTACCTTCAGCAGTAACCGTGTCTGCAGGCGCAGAGGTTACCTGGTTGCTTTCTGACGTCGGGCTCGGCCTTGCACCGCTTGTCGGGTAAGGTCAATCTGGGGTCATCCACCACCAGACCCAGGACAGAACCTGCGGGGACCTCCGCTGTAGAGTACACGCCTAAAGGACGAAGACGAGACACACAGATCACTCACACAACACTGTGGACATTTGACATCAACTTGGGTAGTGAGAAGTCCAACCCACCTTTGAGCAGGTTGAAGACCCCAGCTTGCTGTTGGTGTAGAGCTATGTTGCGGTGGTCTGTGCAGTGCTCTGGCCACCAGAAGGGAGATGGTTCCACGTCACTAGGAGCCTAGTACAAACAAAGAAAAAAAGAAAACATTCTCCATATCGATTGCAGCTGAAAACGTCCAGTGTCAATCCGAGGACATGAACCGGTTTCTGAGCTAATCGTCTCTTGAAAACATTAAAATCACACCAGGTCCTTACAGCATTGTGAGTGGCTGGCACCAGGGCTTCAGTCAGAACGGAATGTGACAGTGGTCCAATCAGACGATAGCGCACCATCTCCATGGTGAGGTCACTGCAAAACAGAAAGCACTAGTAAACAACAACATAAATGAAGTATACGTGACTAAAGGAGAAACATTTAAATATTCAGCAGTTATCGAAAAGTCAAGGAATGAACTCAAACAAAACACAAGCAAGTAAACAAGTCACATAAAGACCATGCACATAAGACACCAAAATTCAAAACACTGGTGGTATTATTATTATTATTACTCAATCCCTGTCCACTAAGTACAGATCCTACAGCCACTGCCAGGCAAACCCACCTGATGACTATTCCCGTGGTACTTGACCTCCAAGTGAGGGGTGTGGACGGGTCTCTGGTGCTGAACCCCAGGATCTTCTTCGCTGGTGGGCCAGGAGCAACATCCTCCCCCGATGTCCGCTTCCTCTTAGAACCAGAAGCCTGCGGGAGAACCCCAGGACCAGGGACCGGGGCTGCATGGGGGGCTGGGGGCTCCTCCCGAGGAGGTGGAGCCACAGCCTCTGAACACTGGCAGACGGCCTGCAGCTCTGGGATGAGGTCCTGAAACCATTATTACACACTGATGACATGCCCCAACCGCACTGATGACATGCCCCAACCGCACTGATGACATGCCCCAACCGCACTGATGACATGCCCCAACCGCACTGATGACATGCCCCAACCGCCCTTCGACTAAGTTTGCAGGTAAAATACTCGGGGCAGGTAATGGGGTCCCATAACTAAGCTCCAGGCCACATTTAACACTAAATACCTGGGATAGGTATTTGCCAAATAAACAATGCTATCCAACATCCTTATATGTAATAGAAATAATTCCACATGGGGATCTAAACAGTATAATCAGTGCTGTATGGGGATCTGAAAGTCATTTTTATTTTGTTGGATTATCTTGAAAGTTCTCTGACCTGTTTCATGGTGGGATGTGTCCAGATCCACAGCTGTCTGTGTGTTGTACACAGGCCCTCCTCGGCCCGGCCCTCCTCGGCCCGGCCCTCCTCGGCCCGGCCCTCCTCGGCCCGGCCCTCCTCGGCCCGGCCCTCCTCGGCCCGGCCCTCCTCGGCCCGGCCCTCCTCGGCCCTCGGTCTCCAGAGGAAGGAGACCGGCCCAAGTGGCTGGAGAGGGTACCGTCCTGCCCGGTACAACACCACATGGCCCTGCCTCCTGCCAGACAGGCATATAGCTGCAGCAAACGTGTGCCCTGGAAACGGAAATGACATCATCCCAAATTAGATTTTCCTGCAGCCTTCGGCACCAAGCCCTCAGTCTTCTGTACAGATGGTTTAACTGTCCACATTAAACCAGAATGATCACTTATTTTGCCGGTTAGAATGATGTGCATGTGTATGTCTGATTGGTTGAGGAGGTAACATAGAAGGAGGTAACATAGAAGCACCATATACCTGCTTCCTTACTGGTCATGTTAGACAGGGCTGTTAGAAGCTGCTCCTCTGGTCCTTGTAGTTCCACACAGCAGTAATAGGACAGGTCCTGTGGGGGAGGGGGGGGGGTGTAAGAGAGACTTGCATATCATATACTAAACGACCAAAGAAAAGTCAAGTCATGTTTACCATTGGCAACAAAAAAATAATTTGATCAAGAATGACATTCTATCAACATCTGATAATGCAGGAAAAAAATGAATCCTTAATGCTGTACATTTTACGCATAACCTTCATTGACCAGTCCTGTACCAATGCATAACCTTCATTGACCAGTCCTGCACCAACACAGAACAGTATTCCCCAGTACCATGTACCTGTCCTTCAGCAGTATAAGGAACAGTACTAACCTCCAGCAGACAGTGGCTGCTCATGGCCCTGTAGCAGGCTCGGTAACACTTGTACGTGGGCCGGTCCCCCAGGCAGTAGCCCCACTTCTTGACCATGTGGAAGCGCTTGGCGTGCCAAATGTGCGTCTCCAGCCACAAGTTCTTCCGCTGGCGCCTGTTGAACTCCAGGAGCATGTTGCCGTGGTGACGGCGGGCCTTGCGGCTCTTGGACTTGGACTGTTCCTTCTTCTCCTTCTGGCCGGTTTTCTGGCTTTTCTCCAGCTTGACACAGAGACCAGAACAGCCCATAATATTTACGCAACGCTGCAAGGGGTGTGCCACGCGAGTGGGCAGTTCCCCGGACTTATGAGTCACGCGCCTCGTGTGTGGAAACAACAGAGCTTAGCTGAAGTGGTTACAGATCCCCCCCCCCCCCCCATGCTATGAAGTCACCGTGTCGGCGTGTGCTAGACAAACCTACCATCTTGTTGGCCGTCTCCCTCAGCCGGCAGGGAAGCCTCTTGGTGTTGTGACTCATGGCCCTCCTCCTCATGTGTTTGGGTAGAGCGCCAAACACATGGGCGCTGCCCGTCGTCTTGGTGACGGCTTTCAGCATGGCCGTCACCTCTGCAGCGCGGGCCTTAGCGAACGCCGATGCTGTAGAGATACGTAACGCAACATTTACTTCCAACATTTTTGAACGACGTACATTAACGTTTAAGAACACGCACCTTTTTTCTTAAGTGAGTAAATCAGCTTAACCATTGAAAGTACAGATAGTACTTTTTCTCTCTCCTTTCCATCAAAATCCCACACCCACAAACCCCACAGGTTTAAACCTGAATAATAATCTTTCAGTAAATCCTGAAACATTTAGGAGGCCTACCTCTCCATCAGGGCTCAGATTCTGACCGCTGTGAATCCTGTTCATAGGTATTTTTGTCTTAGACATGATACATACAAAAATACTCCAAACAGACTTCAAGCGAGGTCAATCAATATCTATCTATTATTATCAATACCTATACCTAATACCTATTTAAGTTGCAAACCTTCTCTCATGACTGAAACACTGCTCGAAATCTATGAATTTCTCAATTTTGGTTAAAAACATGTCTTGTTGAACTGAAAAACAAACAAGATATGTAGTGTTCTTTACCAGTAATATGCTGGGGCAGCTCCTGAGAGTAGCCTGCCTGTCCTCGCTGGTGACCCCGGACCCAGCCCCCTGCCTGGGCATTGCCTGAGTGAGAAGACCCCTGGCCCCTTCGATGGGGAGACGGATCGCGACCTCGACCTGTAGGAGTGTCTCCCCCATTCCTCCAATGTGAGCTTCCCAGTCCCGGTGTGGAAAATGTGATGTTGCCGGGCTGGTTCCTCATCTTCTTATTACGCATCCTGTGCTTGGCAGTAGACATGTTTGATTGCTCTGCAGAAAATACAAAACAAGTTCTCAGCAAATTGCTTGGTGTCTTAATTAATGGCAAAATGTTCCACAAGCATGGTAGCAGTTAATCAATTGTATGTTAAAGCCTGGAAATCTATTCTCCTTAGGAAATAAGGTAATTAGCAAGCTTGCACATTAACGAGTTTTACGATTAATTTGCACACCAATAAAAAAAAAGAAGATTAAAAGTTATTCACTTTCATCACACCACGGTATATATTAAGACCGCAAAACATATATTCACCTTCCAGACCAGAGTCGAGGAGCAATTATATATTTCCAAACCACGCTGAGTACTCACATTTCTCTCTACATCCTTTCCGCATATGACGTATCACTTGTTCCGGTTAAATGGTGTTTATGGGGAACGAGGTATCATATTAAACAAGACAATAAAGCCAAGTTGTTGTAAAAAATCCAGATATCTTTTCAGTTCAATTTGGGTTGATAATATATAGTTTTCTGACAAACACCCATGACGATTATAATACTCATAGAAAAGTAGCTCTTAAAAAGGAATGGGTGCGATTAAATGACAGTTTACGGTAGCTGGCGTGGTCTAGAACCAACCAGCTGACCTGATGTGTCATTTAAGACTGACTTCTATAAGTGACAGTTGATTTATAAACGCACGTGATTTTATGAGAAATCTAACCATGTCTGCGATCATCAGGAAGATAATCAGCACCACCAAAGCCCCTGCAGCTATCGGGCCGTATAGGTAGGTGGTCTGTGCGGCATGTACCGCACTGTCGTTCAGAACGTGTTCAACTGCTTTCTTGCCCCTTGTTAGTACAATCAATTCACGCATTACCAAATTTTTTGAAAACTTTGTCTGTTCGTGTGTCTGCCATTGAGTTATTTAGTTACGTTTAGATAGGTATACGTTGGTCTGTACTGTAAACTGTGGTCTGTTCCCGAAGCAGGGGGAGTCACACTTTTACCCAATAAACGTTAGAGGTGGAGCTCTGGCCGTGCTGCAAAAGAGGCGTAGATGAATTTGAGGTTAAACTTAAAACGGTTTTAAGGACTAAATGAGTTATGTTATTATAACGGGTTACACGGTCAAACTTACTCATTTACCCCACCCATGTGTCTCGTTATATAATCGTCTTATAACAACAAAAGCGCAATTTTGCAAACGCTCCAGTGTCTTTGCTTCGTTTCGCCAGAAGGCGGCAGTAGGACACATTCTGGTTTTCGTCAAGGCTCTGCTGTTCCGGATGAGATGGATAAGATGTGATCAGGTTTCAATGAAATGGGGCGTATGCGTAGAACTTTTTTTTAGTAATTATCAAGTACTGCCCAACTGAGCCAAATGCCTTGCAAACGTCCTTTGACGCAGGTTGCATAACAAATTAGACCATATTCGTGTTGGTCAGTTCAGAGCAATTCATGGCAAAGCTCTTCAGAGGGCGGTGCAAAGGACCAAGTTCATCACTGAGGCCAAGCTCCCTCACATCAAGGACATGTCAGAGGAAGGCCTTAAAAATACAGTACAGCCCCCCTATCGTATTCTATGAAATGGTACAAGTGGTACCAAACCGTCAGGACCCCGTTCAACCTTGACCCACTCTATCTAAGCCGTAAGACTGTTGCAAAGGACTGCAGAATGACATCAAAGGGTGGCAACACCTTTTTTTATCATGTCCATGCCGTGTGATCTGTCCCGTGCCCATGGCCTGTCGTCTCAGTCAGGCGGTGGTGGTGGACAGGACCATGTACGTGTCCGGCCAGCTGGGGATGGACCCCGCCTCCGGTCAGCTGGTGGAGGGAGGGGTGGAGGCCCAGACCAGGCAGGTAGTGTTTCAACCCCCCCCTGCATGACACCACCAGTAATAACTGCACTGTGGTCAGTGGCCGTCAGTTAGTCTAAAACACACAATTTGTATTATAAAAAAACTGCCTTTGCACACAAGGGCAATCAACTCCCTGCGTTTCCAATTATAGAAAGTGTGCTATGGTGCCCTAATCCACCTCTTCCTTGTCGCTGTGCCTTACAGGCCCTGGTGAACATGGGGGAGATCCTTAAAGAAGCTGGCTGTGGATATGACAATGGTAAAGTGTATTAGATGTTTGGAAACCATGTCATTTACGGCCCTTCCCCAGTAGCAGAACCACTCATTCCCAGGTTTCCTTCTCTTTACAGTTGTGAAAGCCACCGTTCTTCTGGCTGACATGAATGACTTTGTCAGGGTAAATGATGTCTACAAAACATGTAAGTGCAATGGACAAATTGTATTTTAGTTAAGTCGCTGTTTAAGGTAATGATGTTTCATGTTGGTTATATCTGGCACCTGGTGTCCATAAGGTGTCAGTGTTGCCCAGGAGACTGACGATGGTATGTAGGCAAGCTATATGATCATTTGTGTTTAAGGTGCACTTCTTTTAAGTTGGTTGGAGCACTGCCATGAAAGTTGCTACATTTACGAATTCAATTAGCACATTGTCTGCGAGAGACCTATTCTCATCGGACTCTTATACGGAATCTAGCTACGCAACACCAGTCCCCCACGTCTCTGACCGTGCGGCAGGGTGTGTTGAAATACGGGCCGAAGCCCTCAATTAGCGATGTTTGGTTTGAACATTATTGGATGTGTTACCGTCGGCTCCACAAGGAGGCCTGCTCTGGCCCATGTCATGGTTGGGTGAGCTAGCAGTTTGGATACCCCTGCTGAAAAGAACACAATGAGGCTTGGTGAAACCTGATCAAGTGTGTGTGACTGAACTCTGCCAGCCCCTCCCCCCCCCGACTATCACACACACACACCAAGCAATTATTGATTATGTTTCTATTGACTGACCTTCAAAGACTCTCGGCTTCTCTCTTATATGACCAGCATTGAAAAGAATGAATGCTGAAATGAAACCAAGCACATGTTTGTCCTTCTAGTTTTCAGCAGTAACTTCCCAGCCAGGGCTGCCTACCAGGTTGCTGCCCTGCCCAGGGTGTGTATCGGTTCTGTATCTGCACGCGACACTTCAGGGCATAGTAATGTTACCCAGGTTTTTATTAATACATTTGATTGATCGATCCGTGTCTCTCCCTGCCTTACAGGGTGGGCTGGTGGAGATTGAAGCTGTCGCTGTGCTGGGCCCTTTGACCTCTTGATGTGGCCCACTCATTCGTGACCAGGCAGACAGTAACACTACGTGGGGGGGGGGGTGTCACCACCACCAGTGTATAATAGTTATCGATTGTATCACCTGTTGACCTAATTGTTTAACAAACAGACAAAGCTATTGATTGGATCATGTATGGAGTGGCTTTTCTCCAGATACTCGCCACAACTTGATTCATGAGGTAATTGAAAAATAAATGTAACACTGTCAGGTTAATCAATGCAAGCTCTACACCTCACTAGGTTGAAAATGGACCCTGAAGGGATCCAAGACTTGTTGAATTGAACTTATGTGGCTTATGTGATGAGTCAATGGCAAAGCTCCTACCTGACCGAATGCTCACTGTGGTTTTATGCTATGTCAGAAAGTGCCATCCGTCAGGGGCAGAGCTCCACCTAGGTGAGCGACTTCCCAGTATGTTGAGTTCATGTCTATTATATCGGTCCGCCATAGGAATCAAACCCAGCCGCTTTGCCAGTCCCATGCTGCAAATTAGCCATTTGGTACTGCCTTTGTGGTGCTACTGGTATCACGTCCTGTTGCTAACCAACACCACACCACCACTTCCCAGTGGTGATGGGCACTACGGCAATGTTTTGGAGCTGGCCATGGCATTCACATTTGCTTCTATTGATGTCACAGAGAAGGATGGCAAACCTTGTCACTGTAGTGATCCGTCGTTACTGTGAATGAGGAGTTTTTAGAGCCAGTCTTTTTCCCGACACCAGCTTTATAGTCACTCCAGTCATGTTTAAATCAGTCGACAGGCTGGATGTGACTGAAAAGTATCTATGAAGGTTTTCTGGATCAGATTTCTCCACACTTCCGTCCAGTTCTGATTGCTTTTTATTCTGTTGGAACTGGCGGACTTCTCCCACCTTTTCTATGGAATCATGAGGACAATAAATATGTTATCAAAGAACCATGTGTTGTACTTTAGTATTTGTACAAAACGAACAGAGGTCCTGAAAACTACAGCATGTCTGTTCATGTCACCTCTTGCACACTTTTGCTCAGAGCTCAGAGCTCAGCCATACTGAGTCAAACCCTGGTCCACTTTTCACATCAAACCCGGTCCAGGTATTAGTAAGCAGAACTTTATTTAAACTGTACACAACAGACCATTAGAGCAGAACACACAAAGCTCACGTCAGAGTGAATATATTACAGAAGAATGACAGCCACTGTCGCAGGGGTTTTGCATAGGAAATTAAATAAGAACATTGAAGCACGCTGATGCCAAAGCCCTTAACGAACGAACCACAAACAAATGCGGTCACCACTTTCAGTCACGGTCACGTCTCTCGTTGTGGGTACTCTGAGCGGTTGTTAAATCCGTCCGGAGGTTTGCTGTCTGAGCCCTCAGACAGCAAACCTTAGTGGTTGTTCAGGATGAACCGGATGCCTCTGAAAGCACTGCTTGACACCAGGACCACTCTAGAATGTCCAGAACACTTGGTATTCTGCGAATTCCAGCCTGAGGTGGTCGTGCATGGTTGAGGAGCTGGTGAGGTGTTGCCGTGGCTCTGGAGTATGTTCTCTGAATGAAGCCGACAGATTATTCACACGCTGAAAATGGAAACCGACGGCTCCCCATAAAAGGTTGCAAAAAGACAGCCGTGGAGATCTAAACCTTTCAACGTTTTGTCATGTTGTTTTTCCTTCGATGTCTACATTTGGTAAATACATACGTTTCTCCTGCATAGATCACAATGACCGCCGGTTTCTTTAGCTAACATTCCAGTTCTTGCCACTCCTCGTTTTTGCACAAGCTTTGGCACATTCATTGGCGAACAGGTATTGGAATTTTGGCTGAAGACACAAGTACACAAGGACACGACTCCCAACAAACATATAGATAAATTCTGCTTCATTACCTCTTGTGTTGTTAAGTATGAAATGAAGGCAACAAAGACTGACATGCATGTATCAGTGTGTTTTTAGTGTTAAACCCTAACTAGTTCAACTCACTCCTACAGGTTAAATAAACTCTGAAGTATTCATTCAATAGTTCCACATTTGCAGGGTTTAATAAGACAAGTCGAGGATTCCTTCCTCCCAACTCATGGTGAAGTGGTAGTCTAGTTTAGAAAAGCAGCGGTTTTATTCACAGCTGGTTCATAGTTTGGCTGGGGTTCCATCCTTTCTAAACTGCTAGTGAAAGTAAATAAGTAGTATGGATGTATTACTGTGGAACATTCTCGCACCTGGAATGTGTTCAGAACAACGGTGACTCGACGTTGACAACCCAAAGCAGGGCCAGACCACAACACCTAGTGAGCCTTAATGGAATACGGCAGACTTCCTGGTTTTAACCAGATGTTTTGCTATGGTGAGAATCAATGTCACAATGTACTCAAAGGCTGAGTGAACATGTTGTTTTAAAGCTAATTCTCTTACTGTACTACACAGTCCTGCAGTGTCTAAGGACCCCCAACCTTGAGGGGGCCCTCTCTCGGAAATCTGGGCCCCGTGTTAAAGTGACAATGTGGTCTGACTGCATCTGAACCTGACGTTCACAGTGTTTGCTCAACCAGTGCATTCATATTTCTGCTTCACCACACCTGTCTAAAGGATAGCGTTCACATGGAAGCACAGGTGACTTCAGGCACTTTGTGTGTCCCTTTAAGAATTCGTACAGATGGGGAAGAACCATATTTAGAATGGATTAGGGAAAGTGATCTATCAAGATTTACAGGATGGTAAAAAAGGCACTGTGAGGTGAAAAGAACATTGGAACGTTTCAAATGGAACCCTGTTCTCTGAGGTATATTCTGAAAATTGGTTTTCGAAGTATTTTTCAAAGTACTTCTAGTTTTTGGTGTGTGTGTGTTCGGTACAGTAGTAAAGCTGTGTTGGTATTTCAATGGTCTTTTTAAGTAAATGCTATTTGGGTTTGTGGGTCATTCCCAAGGCTCTTTCTTGAGAATGAAAGAGAAGTTTAGTGAAGTAGATTCTGTTTCCAAGGCCACTAAAGGGGAAAGAAAATGGTACACGGTTACATTTCTGGCATCCTCAATGGTGTTTGCGTCTTCTGTTGTAACATAATTACATCAGTCAATAATAGTCATTTTGTTTCCTTGTTCATGGATATTAGGCTGATATGCCTATTTTGCAATTAATGTCATTGTCATTTAACTGGAAAATGTTTTTTTCAACTAATTTACTAAGCTACATTTATTTTACATAATTTGTACAGGGAGTCAAGCTGAGAACAGATGAGCCCATGTCACCATCTGTGAAGTGAGTTTTCAGCGTTTGTAATGGGAACAACTGCCTATCTTCTACACGCATCATTTATTTATACATGACTGGGTAGAACTTAGTTGCTTTGCATAGAAGCGTCTGCTAAATGGCATAGATCACAGGTCATATTATACAATATTATGTTAGGTCTCACCAGGGGCTCTTCTCTTAATCCAGTTTTTTGTTTTTCTCTGTTTCCTGCGTGACCTCAGCCAACACTAAGGCTGCTGCTTGCTGAGCTACCTCAGCCATGACCACTGGAACGCCTGAAGACACACACACACACACACACCCAGTCAGTGCCTGGCAGTCTTTTGTGTGACATTAGCGTGACATTCCAACAGGGGACGTCTGGGGTCCAGTCTGCGGTGGAGAATGTAGACCTATTGGAGACAAGAACATAGTCAGTGACTGAACACTGGCAAAAACCGGTACTGGAAGGGTATTGTTCAGCACAGCTGAATAACCCGAACGGTGTTAAGTGCTCCCCAAACGCGTGTGTCTGTAGGCCGTCGGGAGCTGCCCTGAAAATAGCAATTCACCACAGAGCCCTACCGTGGGGAGAGCAAAGGCTCTCCCTTTCCCCCCCGCGCCTTTCAACCGTCCCTCCCATTTCTCCCTCAAAAAGAGAGCATGTTCTTCCTGTGTTATCAAAGAGGGAACCGAGTGACTCAGTCGTTCTGCCACAGCCGAGTTGTGGCGGTTATTGGGATATTTGAGTGCAATCTATTTTACTGTTGACGTTGAAATCCAATAAATAAAGACACCACGGTGGGGAACACCATTCTGGGCCTGAGGAGATTCATGTGGGCATTGTATCCATAACTACAGGTTTTGTATACATGCCTTCAGTGCAGTTGTTTTGCCTGATGGTGAACGTAACAAAACAGCTATGTGGACTTACATAGAGTTCCTGTGTAGACTCTGGAGCCCGGAACCAAACGAAGCCCGGAACCAAAGGATTTCACTTTGTAACTCAGGAAAATAGAAATTAACTCTGGCACTGAAATAGTTAAGATACTGATTAATAAAGATAAGAATATACTAAGTAAAGGAATGGAGGCTGGCTATGTGGTGGTTAGGCCTGCCTTGGCAGCAGGGAAATAGGATAATCAGAAATATTCAGTGATGACGGGCGTGTGGGTAAACATATAGTCAATGCATGACATAACTAAACATATTGCGGGCGGGTGGGAAGACAAAAGATGACTCTCCCCTGCCCCCACTTCATGAAGGAGTGGCGATGTTAGGGGCTCTTATGTCATCCCAGACAACAGTGCAGAAGTCTTATCTGGGTTTTCCACAGAGCACAAAAGAAAGATGGAGAAAGGACACAGAGAGAGATGTCTCAGACTGACTGTGTGGAACTGTTATGTGAGACTGGGCTTGAGGAAGAGGTGAGATACTCTAGAGCAGCCCTTAAAGGGTGCCTTATAGGAGCTTTGTCTCACAGAACACTGCAGTCGGTCTCACTGAACACAGCAGTCGGTCTCACTGAACACAGCAGTCGGTCTTACAGAACACAGCAGTCGGTCTTACAGAACACAGCAGTTGGTCTCGCAGAACACAGCAGTCGGTCTCACTGAACACAGCAGTCTGTATCACAGAAATAAATTAAAAAGCTTGAAATGTTAAAAAAATATAAAAATTTTAAAATGTAAAAAGTATATATATATAAATCTAATTTTCCAAATATTTTAACTCACTGCTCCTAGCGGCCGGACAGTACCTTAACATCCCATACGGTATCTTGCAAATATGTCCGTCAAAGACTTACTGACGTATTGAGACCAGGCCAGCAGACATGATGAGGTCGATGCAGATGAGGAGTTACTATGTCGGACACACCCCCTGGTAACCAGTTCCTGTGTCAGACACACCCCCTGGTAACCAGTTACTGTGTCGGACACCCCCCCTGGTAACCAGTTACTGTGTCGGACACCCCCCCCGGTAACCAGTTACTTAACAAGGCCACAGAGGGGCTTGTGAAAACGGCTTCACCCGTTCATAGGTGCTACGTCACCATCCGTCCATGAACCCCCCCCCCCTTCCCCCCGCGACTGAATAAACAGCGAGAGACGGCGTTCTGCCACACTGCTTGTGCGTAAAATGTCCAGAAAGGCTGCTCAGCTCCGTGTTTCCCTCTGACCCAGAACTCTGACTGTTCCTTCAGCCTGTCCTGTCTACCTGGCTGCCTTGTACTGAAAGGTGTCCACGGCTAGATACGCCTGCAGCCGGGCACGACCAGTCACCCACGCTCAGACAGGTTCCAGCAGACACCCAGATCCCCTTATTACCCTTTAGGTGACAGGTCTGTTTAGTGAATCCACGAGGCGGAATAACGGAACAAGTGCCGGCTGTGTGGCTCTGTGGTTCTGATTTGAACTCAACAACCTGGCATGCTGAGTTGGTTCTGGCCATTCCAGGGTGAAGGGTGACCACGGGCCATACCAGAACTCGGGGAGGGTTGATATCCGGCGAGGAGATTGGTTTTTAATGAGCACAGCCACGTTTGCTGAGGATGTCTGAGTGTTACGCGAGTACAGTTCTTGCCCTCAGCCTCCAGAATTTGAGTTAGGAGCAACAGGAGCGGGAGGGATCAAGCAGGGAATGAGGGAGCGGGTCGGGTTCAAGAGGAGAAAGAGCCTGAGGAGAGGAGGTTACTTGTGTTAGCTGGGAGGAGTTATTACGGCAGGATCTGGGTCTGGTACCTCACCTGGGGCCGCTTCTGGTCCTGGGGCCTCTGTTGGAGCTGGGGCCTCTACTGTTGCTAGAGCTGGTGCTGAAGCTGGGGCTTCTACTGGAGCTGGGGCCTCTACTGTTGCTAGAGCTGGTGCTGAAGCTGGGGCTTCTACTGGAGCTGGGGCCTCTACTGGGACCTCTACTGGTGCTGTGGCCTCTACTGGTGCTGGGGCTGCTGCAAGTGCTGCCACAGGTTCCAGAGCAGCTACCACAGGGGCCTCTACAGCCACAGGGGCCTCTACAGCCACAGGGGCCTCTACAGCCACAGGGGCCTCTACAGCCACAGGGGCCTCTACAGCCACAGGGGCCTCTACAGCCACAGGGGCCTCTACAGCCACTGCTGGCCCTTTGGAGGGCTCAGTAGCAGCAACCAGTTGGGTTAAGGCAGCACTGGGTGTAGCAGCCTCTGTGGCAGGGGCCACCAGGGTGACAGCAGCAACAGCGTCCGTTGTTGGGGCTTCTGGCTCAGGGACAGCTGCCACCGGGGCTTCCTTGGTCTCTTGAACAGCGGGAGGGGTCTCGGTCGGGGCCAGAGTATCTACCACGCTGGGCGCTGGATCTGGGACTGTTTCAGACTCCACCGCTGTTCGATCGGGGGCAGCTACGACCCCTGAAACCAACGGGACAGCAGCCTCAGCCGGGTCCACAGCGGCCTCAACCAGGGGAGACACCTCAGCTGAAGCCAAGGCTTCCAGGACAGTCGGCCCCGCCTCCTCGGACACAACTGTTGCTGGTACCTCTTCGTCAGGCACGGCCTCGTCTATTACTTTCTCCAGAGGGGCCACATCATCTGAGGGGACCTTTGCCACCATGGCTGCAGCATTGGCATGGGCCCCCGAGGAAACCTGAGGCCCGGCAGTAGTCGGCACCGTTGGGACCTGGTCCTCCTCCTCTCCGAAGCCCATGGTTTCCAGAGCCTCGGTGGCCATGGCGACAGGCTCTTCGGATTCATCACCGTCCCCAGGCAGGAAGTCATCTGGCAAGGCATCCTGGACAGGAAGCTGCATCTGGTCTGCGACTGTCTCCGTGTCCTCTGAGATGTGCCCATTTCCGACTGTTATGAACACAGAACAACAAGAACGGCTGGTGAGAAAAGAATATGGACTGGTTTCCCCAGATGAATCTGAATCCTGAATCCACTTGTAATATTTACTAGAAACTATCAATATGCAGCACAACATTTATTAAGAATTTACAGATTTGCAAAAACACGAGAACAAAGTTTAAATCGAAGCAGTCATCATTGGTCATCATCGTTTCAAGTGTGTCCATGTTGAGACAATCTGGTTGCTAATTGTCTTAGTTAACCATCATCAGTCACCTGCAACACTGTCATAGCAACACATAAAACACTGTGACAATGTCTGCTTTTGCCAGACAAGCGCTTATAAGAGACGCCAGATGAACATGGTTAATGTGTATCTGAAACAAGCTAGAACAAAGTTTATGGGCGTCAGTTTCCCTGTTTGAATCATGGGGGGTAAGTTAGTTGCCAAGGACCTGAAATCAAGTCTGATGTAACGAAAGGTCAATACAAAGACCTTGCTGCTGATTCACTGGAAAATAAATATGAATCAATGTCATGCTGGGATTGAACCAGAGGTGTGTACAAATCTGAAATGGCACTGCAGCAGCAGTTCAAATCCAGCTTTTAGCTAAATCTCTCCATCTTTTTTAATGTGTCTATCCAATAAAGTAGAATTAATGGCCCCCTGTCACGGGTTTGTTGTGGGGTGGAACCATACGCTGACATTTTGTGTAAAGAAAAGGTGATTTAATCCAAACAAGACAAATACAAACTACACGAACTAACAACGTAAATGAAAGGGGCTAACAAACATGAAACGATGTACAAAGAAACGTGTAGAGTATTCACATGAATTGGAAATAAAACAGAGACAAACCGTGAACTGTTGAGACAAGCACAAACAATAAACCACACCGGGTGTGGTGCAAACTGAACCTAAGTAGGCTCCCCAATCAGAGTCAACTGAATGCAGCTGCTCTGACTGGGGAGCCCACAACGGCATAGAGAGGGCTAGAGGCCACACAATTAGTCTTGCCCCTATAATGGCCAGGGGCTCGCAGCCAGGGCATGACACATCCTTGACAAAGGATGTATTTAAAATGGTTTATTAGCTTGAACTTACACTCAATATATAAGACACATTTAACCTTTAATTGAAAGAAAATTGTTCAAGGAAAAAAAGACTTCTTGTAATAATAATATTTTTTTAAGAGAACAAATCCTTCATTAATCTTTAAATTGGGAGCAAATCATTTTGAAGGGCACTGAATATATATACATATATATATATTTAAATATATTGGTCCTCAGGCATATCTACTTTGACTCAGCGCTGAACTGAAGTGGCCCTGAGGCATATCTACTTTGACTCAGCGCTGAACTGAAGTGGCCCTGAGGCATATCTACTTTGACTCAGCACTGAACTGCAGTGGCCCTGTGTAAGAATGTTGGTTTGACTCAGAACAATAAGACCTGCAAAACCCAGGAGATGAAAAGCTCATATTTCTTCATTTCTGTGGCTGAAGAATGCGATTTATTGAAATCCACCTGTGGTTTTGTCTATGCAGACATACAGAATAGGCTCCATACTGGCTGTGGAACTGTACACCCGAGGCTGTTCAACTTCTGACTCTCACACAGACAATGACAACATATGCAGTGCACTTTATCTTCAAGTGTCGATTCACTGTAACTGCATGGCTAACGGTGCATGATGACAGACATCACAACATATTTCCAGACACACAGTAAACAGATCAGCTCTGTTCTGCTAGCCTGTCTCCAGTTCAGGTTGTGTTGTCCAACCCCAGCCACCAGATTGTTTCTGTAAGAACAACAAGATTGTTCTGTTAAAATAAGCGGAAAACACACAGCTACAATTCTTTCCTGTAAATGTAACTGCCTTTTTCTTCTGTCATTTTTACAAAAATATTCTGGCAACCCAGCTACCTGAATTATTTTGTAAAAACAACAGATTGTTTTTTTTTACAGTGCATGGTCATTAGCTGCCTTGCAAAACATATGGAAGTTCATACAACTTGGTCATAGATTGGCAAGAAAACACAAACTGATCTGTAACTGGGCAACTAGTCGGCAAGACATTTCAGGAAATCTGTCCTTAGATCTGATCAGATCATACTGTTTGAACCACGCTTTCATGGATGACATAATTGGAATTATCAAATTAGACGCTGGTCTTCAGTTGGACGCACCAACTTCCTTGTTTGATTGGACTGGCAAAGCCCCCAAAGACCTGAGGGCATTTACTGGAAAGGAATGTGACGTGCTAGCACAACACCGCACACTAACTGGGCCAATGGAAGAGGAGCAGAGAGAAAGAAGGACAGAGAAAAGATATACACACACATAAAGAGAGTTCTCTTTCCCAACAGAAAGGAACAAGGTCCTGTGATGAGAAAGTCCAATTTCCATGTGGTAGTAGCAAAATATGAATGTGTATGTAAAATAATATGTACACATGGAAAAATAAATATAAAAGTGCTCTCTTGGTCTCTCGGTTATTGTCAGAGATGAGGGGGACATTCAAGCACATCTGGGTCAAATTACACTTGTCTCTCGCGTGACTCCAGAGCAACCCCTGAGGTGAATCAGAACACCGGGAGAACAGGCTGCAGAAGAGGGGTTGTGTACTATACATGTTTTTACTTCTGTCTTTGCACTGCTACCCGTCTATTCATGTTCAGTATAATGTCATGCTTCATGTCGACCTCAGCAAGAGTTGCTGCTGCTTGTGGCATTAGCCAATGACAATCAACGTCAGGTTGCTCGTCCGATCAAAAAGATTTTATCACCTTGAAAACCCAGCGATTTCTCTCTAAACAGACGCTCTCCTTACGAGGTTGTTTTGTCCACCACAAGCCTGCTTTTGTGGTTCAGTCAGTCTTTAAATCGTGTGCATGCAGCTCTCGGGGATAGAATGCCGTTGTCTGTGGCTGGCTGGCTGGCTGGCTGGCATGACGAGACAGAGGCACAGACAGAGCCCCTCTTGGCATGGATGACTCGTGTGTCAACATGATTAACATCCAAAGATGACAGAGATCCCAGTCAAAACAGCCCTTCAGCCTCCGGACAGATGGAGAGAGAGAGAGAAAGCGAGAGAGAGACAGAAAGAGAGTGAGGGATAGAGAGAGGGGCAGAAAAAGAGAGAGGGAGAGAAGGAGAGAGAGAGATAGAAGGAGAGAGGGAGTGATAGAAGGAGAGAGGGAGTGATAGAAGGAGAGAGGGAGGCAATTGGAGGGAAAGGACCCAGTGGGACCAGTGTGATGCATGCTGGGATATGCTGTTAAATGAGCCTGTTCACTACCAAGCAGTCCTACATGAACAGAACAACGTCAGCCTCTGGCACAAAGCCAGAGCATCTCCAGGTATATTTTTGACCAGAGATTTAGAATCTGGTTTCAGACCCCAGGATAGCATTAGGATACCTGCACTTTACAATACTGTACTGTTACTGGGTCGAACCAGTGTTTCCTGCAGTGAAGAGCAGTGAAGAGCAATACTTTTATTAAATTCCAGAAATTAGCTGGGAGGTCAATTGTTCTATATATATAAGTTATAATATTTATATATTAATAAGTATATTTTTGTTATAATTAGTCCCCTTTCAGCGGAGATTGAAAGGGCACTGCAACGTCCTATGAAGGGCACTGCAGCTTTTGCATTTGACTGTGTACACCGCGTGTTCGAGGACACGCGGAAACCAGGACAGTGACCACAGCGCACCGAGATTTCGAAGCGCACCGATTTCGAAGCGCACGTTCAGGGATTAAATAACTTGACCTGTGCCTGGTCCTGATGTCTGTAGGTCTGTGGCCGGCCCGCTTGACCCCGTTAACGGACAATATGTTCCATCCGCCTGTCGCTCACTGAACAACTGCGTAAATGTAATAAACCCATACAGCCACGGGCTTCAAAGACACAAACCCAGATGCAAAGTAAAACGAATGGTCCATGTCGCATTTACATGTTGCCGCCCTGATTTACAAAGGAAGGTTGTGCGAGGTAGTCTTGGCCGTGTAACGCAATGAACGGAATGCTGGTGGGTTGTAAGGCTCCGGAAGTGGCACGTGTCCGGCTTTCTTAAGAAACTGTCGCCACTCTCCCGCTTTTCTGCAAGGCCCTAATTGTACGGGTTGTAATGTCCAGAAACAAGTCATATTTGGGTCGTTTTGGAATTCATATTAGTTACGAAAAGTATGCGAGTTTAGTTTAACCTTCAAGGATAAGCCTTTACATGTATCCCTTCATATTTCCTGTAAAATTACGGTTCACTCTTTATGTAACTGAGGTGGCATACTCCTTCCTGATTTCAAGGACCACAGTCCCAACGTATCTAAAAAGATTCCGTCATTTCTCTCCATATGAAATTAAATTGTACGTGTGGTCGTTAACAGCTAGGCGAAATAGAAGAATTTCGATCGCGATTAAATCAAAGCATTTTGAGATTAGACATGTTCGTTAATTTAATTTGGATTAATTATTATTAATTTTCATTTTTAAGTTTGTACAGTTAGGAAACAATATCATCAAAACTCCAAAGATAAGTGGTAGGTTTCTATTTTGCTGTCACAGCACAATCACAGCTAACAACTGGTTGTGTAAAAGGTATCAAGGGTCAAATGTAAGATACTGTTCTAAAGGCTGATCCGAGGTGCATGGGCTACAACTCTACAGAAAATTGCCAAAGTACGTTGTACAAGACATATGAGGGCACTTGGGTTTTACACTAGGTTGAGAAAGTTTGAGTTGAGTAGTTTATTTCCCTGTGTTTTTAAAAGTACGTATTTATTTTTGTTTACAGAAATTAACTAATAGTAAAACATTAGGCATTAACTTTCCGGTTAGTCAACATATTTTGACACTACTGTGTTTGTTGATCAATCCGAATCCCTAATCACGCTCAAATGAACAACTATTGCCACCGCCCAAAAAAATACTAAAGAAGGTGAAGAATTGTACAGCTCAGTTGTTGGAACATCTTGTCTCCTTCCAAAATCCCCGCCCTTATTATAAAGAAAACGTACACATTGCCTATCAAAATCCATCGTGTGGTCAAATACTGTAAGTGTAACACCAAACCGACGCATGTAACCAAAACTTTTACAGTGTACTAATTTCTTATAATAAAGGGAGGGTAAATGTAACTTGCAAACTTGGAAGGTGCATCACGGTCAAATAATATTGACAAAAAACGAACTTACCAAATGTGTCTCCATTGGCCTCCTCGGGCTTCGTCCCGGGTCTCTTCTCCTGATCGACCGTCTGCGTGCTGGACGAAGAACACCCCATGGCGAGGTAGAGACGAGGTGAAAATATCAATGGGAAACTATGAAAAGAATACTGAGTCTAAAGCCGAAAGCCCGGTGCCAGCCCTGTCAACTCGGACCGCTACTGGCTGGATAAAACATGAACAGAAGAGCGCAACAGTTGTCTATAAGTGGTTCTGGCTGGGGACCATTATCTCCGGTTGTCCGTCTGCCCTCTCTGCTTATGCACGGACCATCGAGCGCGTGTCCTACACAAAACAACTGTTGTACACCCTAACCACATGCAAGGCACTGTCCAGATAGAATGAAAAGTTTCAACACCGCTCTGTCTTTACTTTAGGATTCTGGGCAGAATCAAAAATGAATGTCCAAACTCCGCCCTTTCAGAAGCGCTCTGAATATGATGTACTGGCCCGTTTAATATAGTTCAAGCTCGAGGAATACAGCACTATCGGAAAAATGTTTATTGTCTTTATAAGAAAACGTACAACTGTTATTGTTATTATTATTCAAAGGTAAATGGATTGGAAACAACAATAAATGGCTAACCGGTGCTTGCCTTTCGCGTTACTGCACAAACTTTCACACATGATTTCACATTCACGCTCACCTACGCAGTGTTGGACTATCGTGGGTGGTTACCGGTGGTTACACTGTTGCTGTCGGGTTGTTGTTATGTTGCAAATAGATTCAGCTACCGGTACCGTATGTTTGACCGGACGTCGCCATCTACTGAAAGAAGTCGATACCTGCAGCATCAAATTCGGTTTTCTTAGTTGCTACTTGCTAACCAAAAATAACAGCACCCTCTAACGGCAAATACATGGGGTATATTGGTTACCATAGTAACGAAACGCGATTACTTTGGTCTGTGTTGATGCGACACCTCTTTAGCCCACTTACCTACACTACATTTAAGTCGTTTAGCAGACTCCCCAATCAATACTTTACACAATAGTGAAATTCTCCTTTCAATTAATCCATAAGACTCATTATTCTAATAATCAAACATGGCCTGGTGAGTAGGGAAATTACTTTTCACAATGCTTTCAACTACCCCTTCGGTGACATTAAGTAGCCCTGAAGAAGTCTGTTAGCTAACTAGCTACCTTAGTAGTAGATAGTATCATCTGTAGTTATTTAGCTAGGTTCCATTTGCTAATACTATAGTTAACATTTTGCCATTGAAGTTAATGTAAGGTCAATTTAAACCGATAGACAGCTAAATCTAGCTAACATTTAGTCAAGTGAGAATGATGTCGCAGATCCCGGTCGATAGCTAGGCTATTCTAAACTTTATCCCCAACGTTATTCGGCAGATTACTCAGCGTTCTAATTTATTGTGATGCATATTCTTATTTTGTCAGTAGCACAGCAATCAGTGCAGACACGGTTTCCTCACTCCTAAATCATGAGCCGGTGGACAGTTTTAGCGGGTCTACTGGCCAGGGGGCAGTTCCAGTGGACCACCTTGACTATGGGTACATTGAGAAATGCACGGATGCAAAGTACCTGGGGAAGATTCTGAGGGTTCTCCGGTAAGACAAACATTTTGATTTAGGTCTGGACATCATGAAAAAGGTTCGCAGACCAATTCTGTACTGACTACTTTTTTCATTTAAATGTAAGTAATTTAGCAGAGCCTATCCAGTTATATTTTCTTAATACTGAGAAGCAAACCTGCAATCCTGGCCAAGCGCCATGCTCTAACCACTGGCAATGCTTAACCAAATGAGGTACACTGGGATATGACACCAGTGCTTTACTCTGCAATCATTGGAATGTCTCTCAATGCAAGACATGTTGTGTGTTCGGCAAACGGCGTCACTGACACTGACAGCAACCCTTTTCCTACAGGTCTGGTGAGGAGGGAATATATCCCCATCTTATTGAATTCTGTGAGAGTCACCTGGAGAAACTGGACCCTAAGAGCCGGGCCCTGAGGAAGGAGAACCCTCCAGCCTCTGCTGTTAGCTTCTCTAGAGATGAATGGCAAGAGATAACTGATGAACTCGAGGTAGCCTACTGTCCCGGGAAACACAACCTCAACCTAGTACCGCATGTCATATTTTGCCACTGTGATTTAGTAATCTGCCTGGAAATGATTGCATTGACATCAAGCATTTGACCAAATCACGCATGTTTCTAGTGAAGTAAAATGTATGAGCTTCCACCTGCCGAAGGTGCTGAGGTTCCTATGAAGGGCCAACAATCAGCCTTGACTGAGGGCAGATGTCCGTTACACTTGTCCACAGTGGTTTTACATTTTTACAGAAATGGGAGGAAAATGTCAAAAATGGGGAAAAGGAGCTGGAACAGCAGTCGCCATTTATTGAGAGTGGAATTGAGAATGTTCCCCCAGTGCGTGGCTCAAGCTGTTCTATTCCTGTCAATCAGGTAAAGTCTTTCATTTGGGAAAAATTGTACAATCGTTTTAATTTCATGTTTTACAAAATACTAATAATGCTAAGAATTAAATTCTCTACTGTATTACAGGACGCAGCTTCGAGTAGACAGAATAAAACCACCAGGAAGGTTGTTCCTAGGGATTATAAGGAGTGGGACAGGTTAGTGGTTGGTTTCATTTGAACCCGAGTATGGTGTCCTGGGAAAATGCCAGAACAGTAGGACCAACGTTATGATTCTGTACGGCAGGTTTGACGTGGACAGGGAGTGTGACAAAATTGATGGAAATGAAACAAAAAAGAATGCCCCAACCGTCATCAATTCTGGATGTCCGAAAATCAAGAGCAAAATAGATACAACAGGTGTGTCCCTGCTTTTGTGTGTATGTAAATATGTATATGTAAATAAATGGGTAAATATGTAAATAAATAAAAATGTAAATGTGTATGTAAATAAATAGATTATATATATATATATGTATTATTATATGTATTATATATATGTATATATATATGTGTGCCTTCGGAAAGTATTCAGACACCTTCGCATTCCTCACATTTTGTTGTGTTATAGACTTTGGCTTGTGGGTGTTGATTACATATTTCTTAGCCGTCAATCTACGCACAATACCCCATATTGACAAAACAAGAACCTGGCAATCTATTGAAAATAAATATACATAAAAAATAAGTATTTAAACCCTGCAGTAGTTCCAAGTTAATGAAAGAAAAAAATAAGAACAAATTAGGTCTAGACCACAAAATTATTTGGAAAAAAGTGATGAGGCCAAATACTTGAATGCCCGCCAAAGCCTGCATGTTATTACAGAGTCTCTGAGTTGGCATCGTGTTGTTTATGAGTTAAAAAGCAGGAAGACTTTCTGTAAATGTCTTTGTTGCTTTTCTTGCTCCCCAAGCTTGATGGTGTCTGTCTGTTTTACAACCGTGTCTGTCTGTTATACAACCGTGTCTGTCTGTTATACAACAGTGTCTGTCTGTCGTACAACGTTGTCTGTCTGTTATTCCAGCCCTGAGCCAGCAGGAGAGAGTCGTCGTTGCCAACCGGGAGAAGGACAAAGGCAACGAAGCGTTTAGGACCCACGACTACGAAGAGGCAGTGGTGTATTATACCAGGTCTGACCCTTGACCTTCACCATAACCCGTCTCACTTAGTCAATTAGTTCCATTGCTATTCAGGGAGTGGAGAGGGGTGAGGCAGGGGACCCCGACCTGCATCCGTGGGATGGTAGATCGCGTGGAGCACGTTGAGGCCGTCCTGTCTCTGAGAGAGAACTGCGCCTCCCTCCCAGGGGCAGCAGAAGAAAAAGGGGAACGCAAGATGCCCAGGAGAGTCCCGCATCAGAACGCTTACCCCAGAAACACTCTCAACGACAGTTTTTTATTCTTTATTATTCTCGTCTGAATAATTAGTGGCCTCACTACTATAATCTCACATATTTATGTATCTATTATTATAGCCACCATAACTCCTCCTACAGCTCTTGCACTAAGGAGACATGACAGGTATCAAAATGTGCGTCTTGTTTTCCGATTGTGTTGCTTGTTTTGTGGACGGTTTCGTTGCAAGGTTTCGGAAATATTCAAGTTTTTTGTGGCAAAAATATAGCCACACTGAATGATATGTAGCTAGCCACAATGGACGCCGGATGCCTAGCAACTTATGTTTTTCGTTCGGTACAGACACAATTCTAAAGCACTCCATGCATATGACTTGTTCCTGCTTAACATCACTTGCCCTAAATCCAAAATACTTCCAAACAGATGATGATCCGTTTTGAGGGACTAGCACTTCGCCTTCAGCTCCAGACATTAGATTTTCGTTTGACTGTCCTCTCTGTTGTACATTACTCCTCTACTCTGGACCTTTCTCATCGTCCCCGTCCCCCAAACTCCTTCTCACCAGGAGCCTGTCCGTCATGCCGACAGTGACAGCCTACAACAACCGATCCCAGGCAGGGATCCGGCTGCAGCGCTGGCACAATGCCCTCAGCGACTGCCAGGCGGTTCTGGAGATGGAGCCCGGCAATATGAAAGGTTAGAAGCGATGGCCGACGCCCTCGCCAAGACTGATGGGGACACTACTCCTCAGTTTAATGTGCAGTCGGTCATGAAAACCATTTGGCACACTTACTCCGATATAGGGCACTCTTACACAAGAGCCCTTGCACCATATTTTCTTCATAGTGTACTACTTCCAACTAGAGACATAGCACTTCAGCCCCTAAATAGTGCAGTCATTTGACGAAAGACCCCGTGCTTAAAGAATAATGGTTGATATGAAGTTTCATTGTATGTTCCTTAATAGTTGTGTGTTTCACAGCTCTGCTCCGCAGGGCCACAGTGCTGAAACAGCAGGGAAACTATCAGACGGCCGCTGAAGACCTGAGAAGTGTGCTGCAGGCCGAACCACAGAATGGCCCAGCCACTGTACGTGTCACACACACACACACACAATGGATGTTATACACGACTCAGCCTTCTTTCCACCACAAACACAACACTGTAACTAATATAACACGGGTTGTCTTCTATTTGACTTATCCTCAGTCAAGTGTCACATTTCACAGCAAACGTCACATCTAGGAAATTGATTGATTTACTGGGTGTTATTATTTTAACCTGCATCAGATGGTGTGTGACTAATATAATACGAGTAAAACAGTACGAGTCATTATTTATACCTGCTTTTCGTTTCCCACACACTGACCTACAGAGACTCTTGGTTGAAGTGGACAAGAAATTGAACGAGTGTCAGCCAGAAAAGGAACGAAAAAGCAAGAAGATCCTCATTCAGGAAGTGGAGAATGAGGGCAAAAACGAGGATGATGATGGTGGTGAGAATGAGGAAAAACAGGGAGGTGGTTTAGTGATCCCTTCCCTGCATAGTAAGACTAGAACATTATATCGCTCATCAGTAAGAGAGCCAGAACTGATCTGATAGTGTTTGACTGTTGGCTGCAAGCCCAGCCCTGAAGACTATAGGCTTCTAAACTAGCTGTGAAGACTAACAGCCTCTAGTTCATCTCAACCAGCTGGTTCCTGGCTGTTTGGTAACAACATGCAGTGACCCTGCTTTTCATGTTAGGGCTTGTTTCGCAGACACATATTAAGCCTAGTCTAGGACAAAAAAAAAATCAAGGACTGGTTTTACAGACACAGATTAAGACTAATCTAGCTCAATGCAGTTCCCTGTTGAAACTCATTTTAGTCCTAGGCTAGGCTTATCTTTGTCTGCGTAACCATCCCGTGGAGAACAAGTGATCAGAATGTATCCTTTGGAATAACACCGGAATAAAAGGCCTGCTACATTCTCCAAAACCAGATTAGTATTGTCCCTACACCGAAAGGGTTGCCGGAGTGTTTGCCTGCAGGCTGTAGTCTGCAACTCAACCCCCACTGTAAGCGCCTGACTGGGGATTAGTCCTCTAATCCAGTGGTCAGATGGCTCATGCTAATAGTTGTAGTGTAGATCATTGGGTTATAAAGCCTCTGTGGGTTGCGTGCTAGAACGGGATCAGCCACGAACGGCACGCGTCCCGACTAACCTTCACGCTCACAGCAGCACAGGGAATCACCTCCGGTCTCAGTCCCGCGACGTAACATTCTCTGTAAATGAGTGTGTGTGTTTGTTTTTCCACCCCTCCCCCTCTATGACTGCATCACGCCTCGCTGGTCTGCCTGCTGTAGAGAGCGAGCGAGAGAGAGAGAGGCTTCCTGGAAGTCCTTTTCAATTGGCTTGGCATCTACCGACCCCTCCCCCCCACTCGTGATGTAACCACTGACTGCGTCCTGTGGGTGTGTCCTGTGTGTTTCGCAGCTCGTCCGGTTGAGCCCAGCCAAGCTGTCGGAGGGGTGAGCGCTGCCACCACTCCTACCGAGAGGGGAGTCATGGGGAACGCTCAGAAGAAACCCCACGGCAGAGCGGGCAACGGGGGCGCCATCCCGCAAGCCGACCACGACTCACACGGAGGCCACAGGAGAGGCCGGGGAGGCAACGCGGACAAATACAAGGTGAACCAGCAGGAGCCCACGGGGCCGGAGAAGGTTCTGTCGAACGGAGCTCAGGGCCCCGGCAGGAGTGACTCTAAGGGAGGGGAGCCGGCCGGCAAAGACGGAAGCAATCTTGACGCCCCTTGTGGGGCCCTGCCCCCACCGCTGGCCCGGCTGAAGAACGAGGGAAACCTGCTCTTTAAGAACGGACAGTTTGCCGATGCACTGGAGAAATACTCGCAGGCCATCGCCGGCCTCACGGACTCAGGTAGGACGTTAGGACTCGCTGTGCCGGTTCTTGTGGACCGCTTCGTCGCATTGGCTCACGTCTGCCCGTGGTTGTGATGTGGTTGTAGTGCCTGCCGAAGGTAGGACAAGCCGCTTCCAGTCTTTCACCCGCCTACGTTTCCATGGAAAACCGAAGCGGCCAGTGTTCAGATTCAGTAACTAAAGGGAATAGATTCAGTAACTAAAGGGAATAGATCCAGTAACTAAAGGGAATAGATTCAGCTCTTTGCGTACAGGTTTAAATCCCTGCATTGTTAGTGCATTTCTTTTATGGCATTCCACTTCTGGCAGCAGGGGCATTCAGCGAATCAAAGGTCAGAATGTATTACAGTTATAAAACAGCTATAGCATGTTATTCTCAACACTGTATCAAATAAGCATTTAGCTATATATATATATATATATATATATATATATGTATGTGTGTGTGTGTGAAAGAAAATTTGTATAGATGTATGTTCCCGCCCACACACCATGAACAGACAGGCATTTTGACGCAACACAATAGTGGTTATTTATTTGCCTTGTGGTCAGTCTGGTTGAGCTTGTGCCTTCAGTTAAGCCCCTCTGTCCCTGGCAGGCGGGCCGGCTCAGGTCCTCGCCTCACGTGACTTCTGACCACTCACTGTGAAAGTGAGTCTGATGCTGAGGTAGAGCGATCTGCTGACTGACTAGCTGCAGTAGTAAATCTGTTTTACTGACTAAGGAAACTGCTGCGTGAACAGCCCACTGTCTTTTTCCCCGTCTCACTCCTCTTCTCCTCATCCCTCTGACATGAACCCTGTGCTCCTCTTGCCATTTAAAACCCAGTGTTCCGCTAGTCCGCTAGCCGTTTAAAACCCAGCGTTCTGCTAGTCCGCTAGCTATTTAAACCCAGTGTTCCGCTAGTCCGCTAGCCGTTTAAAACCCAGCGTTCTGCTAGTCCGCTAGCTATTTAAACCCAACGTTCCGCTAGTCCGCATGTCATTTTAAACTCCAGCTCTCCGCTAGCCAATTTAAACCCAGCGTTTTGCTAGTCTGCTAGCCATTTTAAACCCAACGTTCTGCTAGCCATTTTAAACCCAGTGCTCTGCTAGCAATTTAAACCCAGCGTTTCGCTAGTCAGCTAGCCATTTTAAACCCAGCTCTCTGCTAGTTAATTCAACCCAGCCTTCCGTTAGCCCGCTAGCCATTTTAAACCCAGCGCTCCACTAGCAAATTTCAAACCCAGCGCTCCGTTAGCCAGTTCGAACCCAGCGCTCCGCATGTCATTTTACACACAGTTCTCTGCTAGCCATTTTTAACCCAGCTCTTTGCAAGCCATTCTAAACCCAGCGCTCGGCTAGTCATTTTAAATAAATATTTTTCAGGCAAACTTTATTGGACAGGAAAGTGGTGAAAGACAGAGGAGAAAGCTCCCGATAAAAGATCAGTAGGTCGGGCATGAAATCTTGCCTCCGCAGCCGTGACTGCTTTTTAGAAACAGTTAGGACCTGTTCTATTGAAACTATAGACCTATATAGATACTCAAGACCTACTTCAAGGATACTAATCCTATTTTATATTAGGAGGCGCCATGCCTGCTAAGCACTGACATGTCCTATGTCATATATACCCGGCTTTAATGACACTGACTATGTGAATCAGATTGATGTCATCTGGGAGTCACATGCCTTTAACCGCCAACACACAAAGCAAGCCTCCTTCTAGGGGAAGTCAGAAATGCTTTTGTGGGAATATATGTCTCACAGTTAAATACTTTGCGGTCATTGAGAAAGGCTCAAAGATAGTGAAACTGAAATGTTTCAGATTTGCCAAGACTGGCTCTTCCCTTTCCAATGTTAGGGTTTTGTGAAATACCAAAGAGCAACAGTAAATGGGGATGCTTGGAGGGATATATAACAGTGACTAAGATTAAATAGTTACTTTCACTATAGTCGAAATGTGGTCCAACCAGGTGAGGTTGAAGAATGATGTCAGAGTTTTGATTTGTGTTCAGAGACAGTTGAAATACTAAATATCTATGTGGGCAGTATTTCAACAGAGTGGCTATACATGCCACGTTTCAACAGTGTGAAGGCCTATGTGTCAACGAAGAGAAGAGAATTGCAAAAAAAAAATAGCACGGAGAAGGCTATTTTAACAGAAGAAAATAATGTTTCAACAGAGTAGCTATGTAGCCTAGTCCATGTTTCAACACAGAGTAGCTTGCTAAGAGGTAGATTGCTCAGTGGTAAAAGCATCTAGGTATGAAGAGTATGGCACTTTTGTGGTTCTGTCAGTTCCCACGCTAGTATGGAAAGGTATGAACATGTAAGCATCTCTGGATAATAGAGTTTGCAAAAATGACTTAGTGGAAAATGAAAGGTTGCTAGATCAGATCCCAGAGCTGGAAGAGGAAAAGTATGCTGTACTATCCTTAAGCAAGACAGTTAACCCTAATTTCAATCAAAGTATATATTCCAAGCTTTTATTTAAGGGTATGTGTGTACATATTTTCTTCGCTCTTTTAAGATAACTTTATTATCCTTAATAGAAAATGTTTTGGCCAGACCATTTAATACTACCAACCCAAGTCATGTAAGATTCTTAAGCCCTCCATTTGCTTCACAATGTAGACATTTAAATAATGACAATATTCTCAGCAATATCTCCTTCATGCCAGTCCACTAGTCTTAGTAGTTGGGGGCTAGGAAACATGCAGAAGGCATCTTACCACTGAGACAATGGATCATCTGGATCTGGTCTGGTAGCCTCGTACCTTATAATGTTGACCCGAGATTAGTTCTTCAAACTCCTGGTGAAGAGGATGTATAGGGTCCATCAGTACTTTGTTGGCCTTATGGGGGAGACTTAAAAAAAAAAAGTTGCCGTCTCAACAATTTTTCTGTCCTGTTCTTACAGACATACAGGCTGTGTTACAACAGAAAAATCATGTTGTTATTATGCTGATCATTAGTGACTAAGGCGAACGGTGACCGATATTTGGGGCCGGTACGTTTTTACGGTCAACAAGTACTAGAAAACAAACTGAAATATTACATTTGAACAATAAAGTGCAGGCACCTCCTTGCAGAATTTGTTCTGAACTGACATTTTATGTAGATAAAAATTATTAACTAAATAGCTTCCAAAATCAGGTACATTTTACTGACCAGCCTTGGTACAAGTGTCTTGTAAAAATGAGCCAAATTAACGGTAAACATTTACATTTGTTAAAGTTAAACAAGCTATTGCATTCAAACAACGTTAACTAACTCTCAAGTGCATGTAGTTTGCTAGGTAGCCAGTTTAGTAAAGTGCTAATGATATGCAACAAACTTTCCTCCACAACGTTAGCAAAGTTGACGTTACTTTTGCTAAACCTAGCCACCATCATGTACAAACATAGAAAATAAATAGATGCCAGTGTTGTGTTATATGTTAGTTCTCACCGCACTAAGAACGTTAGCAATCTAGTTTCATTAGCACGGACGTTGTTACACTAAAATACCACTGCGTAAACAAACTCAAACGTTAGCGTTAGTGAAGTTAGTTACTGCCACAAAGCGCACTAGGCAAGGACGTGATTTAAAAGACCTCGCTTTCGGCTCCGTTGAATGAAATCTGTCATCACATATTAAACAGAGTCCGGGGTTCGCTTTACAATGTCTCTTTTTCTGCTAGTATGCTGCACCAAACCATTCGTCAGGCATTTTCGGTGGAGTAACGTTAGTCCACAACAGATTTTATCTGGGGATTGTCATCATAGAAAAATATCATACTGTGGGTAATGTTTGTTGCAACTAAGCTGTTTTTTACCTTTGAGAAAACAACCTGATTTCTCTGCTATTCCCCGTTTCACTCAGAAATACGGCATACAGTTTTGATTGGCTATTTACTCGTAAGGTATAACCAATCTGATCATTCTGTTGGCGGGACGTTGAGCCATTCAAGCAAAATCCTTATCAGACAAATGAACGATTCCGATTATTGTAAAAAGTATGACGATCGGATCCAATTATCGGCCAGGCTAATAACCGGTCAACCACTAATATGTCGGTTCTTTTTAAATAACTGACGCTAATGTTTAAACAGAGTAGAACAATTTCGAGACAGAGATAGCTAATTATTCCCTTTCATTCAGTACTGCCTCTGAACATCAGTTTCAGTTGAAATTCAAACTGAACAATAACATACTGTACTGATCCCCATAGTAACCCAGCCTTTATGTGACATTACATTCACCCTCATGTTCCAACATGCCATGGCTTGTCGGTCACACTTCCTGATTCAGACCACAATAAAACACCAGTCACAACTCCCAGAACACACTAAAACAGTCACGAGGAGCTGTGGAGTAATTGTTTTTTTCTCTGTATCCGGTAGGGGTGGATAGTCCTGAGGACCTGTGTATCCTGTACTCTAACAGAGCAGCCTGCTACCTTAAGGATGGAAACAGCTCTGACTGCATACAGGACTGCACAAGGTGAGAACTTCCCCGTGACAGCCTCCACCTGACAACCTTCCCTTGACAACCTCCGTATAACAGCTCTACCAAAGCTAAACTATTGCTAAGCGATACTGTTAAGTAACAAAGTAAAGCACAGCGAACAGCGTCCACAACAGGGTTTCTTAGACCTGATCACAAATCCCACCCTATCCCCTTGGTAGTGTCTCTGGTTACAGTTAGGATAGGGTGTCATCTGGGCCCAGCTGTAGTGGGAAAGAGAAGAGAGAGTAAAGAGAACATAACGAGAGTAAAAGAGAGTAACGACACTAAATAACCGGCCTGATCCATCGGGATTCCATCTTATTATTTCCTTCTGGATCCAGTAGATCTAGTCAATCATCAGCTGTCATTTAAATTTGGATTCAATGGTTCCAACCAATCATCAGCACTCATATCCATCTAGATCCAGTGATTGTAGCCAATCATCAGCTCTCTGTCTCATATATATATAACTACATAGCCTATAGGGTAAACTACAATTGTTTTATTTAAATGAACAAGCCTTGTTGCATTATTTCTGTGTAACTTCTTATGCTGGAAACAGCCAAAGTCAGTAAGTTTATATATTTTATTCTGGTCATGTGAGAGTTGGTCAGTGCTAGTGGGAACGGCAAATTATAGTAGTGTTACTGGGCTCAAAGTGTAGCTTCTTAGTTGCTGCTATAGCAGTTGTGTGAGCTGAGTGGAATAGGGAGTGGTTGTGGTGACGTAGTATGCCCATACCACAGATAGATGCTAGTTCCTGGTATGAATGCGTTTGAATTCATTGGTTTCAGTAGGCCAACAGTCAATAGCTCCTACTGAAGTGTGGTTGGCTCAGTATGCCTCAGCCATTAGAGAACGTCTGTGTCTTAGTAGAAGCGGGGTTGTACAGAAGATAGTGATCTGCCTTTTTAAGAAATTCAACCTATATTTGATTAGTACCCACTTGAATTACTCGCTCACAGGACCATTTAGCTTGTGTTTAACTGGTTCTTTCAGAGCTTTTGAAAGTTATTGGAAGGAGAATTTCAACCGTTTTACATAGTATTTTCACTTCTTTGGTACGGGTAATCTCTTACGTCTTTGTGTTGCGTTGTTTTTCTACAGAGAAAATTGGCTGTTACATTTTGCTGAGTCATCACATGCCATTGACTTTAATGCAGTATAGAAATGTGTCTACGCTTGTTTTAATACACTCCAAAGCAACACCTATTGCATCAAAATTCCTATTTTGAGGAAACAAATCCTATTGTCTTATGAATCAAATGTGTATCTTTTGTTGTTGAATATAATTCCACAGGAAAAAGAAAATCCATTATAGCTTGAATGCAGACACATTATCAGATGTAATATGACTTTGTTTTGAGTATTTAACTGGGTTAAATGAAATGCATAGACACATTTTTATAATGTACTGTTGCAGAAACATTGCTGAGTTGATCACTTAAAACAACCAAGAACTAACAAGTGAAAATGTTAACTAACTTATCACCTGCTTTTTCGGATGATCTTTACATTTGAAATAACATTTAAAGAATATGTGGATACAGACACATTGTCAAAAATAACAATGAAACTAAAGGTGGATATCAGAATATAGATTTGAAAACTCCTGTCACAATCCCCAAAATTCACAGCCGTCGTGCATTGATAATATCATACCCATCAACAACCCATTGATAATATCATACCCATCAACAACCTATTGATAATATCATACCCATCAACAACCCATTGATAATATCATACCCATCAACAACCCATTGATAATATCATACCCATCAACAACCCATTGATAATATCATACCCATCAACAACCCATTGATAATATCATACCCATCAACA